>JAQFXT010001944.1:0-14408 GCA_034683725.1 Strigamia crassipes
AAAGTGAAATTTTTAATTTAGCATTGGGAGTCGGACAGTTTCGGGTTGTCCGACTCGCTCTACAATGGAATTTATACTTTTTTTTTTAAATTTAATATTAAAAAATTAGAATTTTGTCGATTTTTTTATCTATTTTTTTTAGTTTTAAGCCTAATGTTTTTATAAAAATGAAATTTTTAATTTAGCATCGGGAGTCGGACAGTTTCGGGTTGTCCGACTCGCTCTACAATGGATTTTATAATTTTTTTTTTTAAATTTAATTTAATATTAGAAATTGAAATTTTGTCCATTTTTGTTTTTAGTTTTTTTTTAGTTTTAAGCCTAATGTTTTTATAAAAGTGAAATTTTTAATTTAGCATTGGGAGTCGGACAGTTTCGGGTTGTCCGACTCGCTCTACAATGGATTTTATAATTTTTTTTTTTTAATTTAATGTTAGAAATTGAAATTTTATCAATTTTTATTTTTTATTTTTTTTAGTTTTAAGCCTAATGTTTTTATAAAAGTGAAATTTTTAATTTAGCATTGGGAGTCGGACAGTTTCGGGTTGTCCGACTCGTTCTTTAGTTGATTTTATAATTTTTTTTAGAAAATTTATTATTAAAAAAGGAAATGTTGTCAATTTTTTATTTTATTTGTCATATCTAGGTCTAATGTTTTCATAAAACTAAAAATTTTAATTTAGCATTGGGAGTCGGACAGTTTCGGGTTGTGCGACTCGTTTTGTAGTGGATTTTATAACTTTTTAAATATAATTTATTATTAAAAAAGAAAAAAATTTGTTGATATGTGATTTTATTTTTATATTTAAGCCTAATATTTACATTAAAATTAAAATATTCAATTTAGCATTGGGAGTCGCACAGCTCGAAGATGTGCGACTCGTTCTATAATAAATTTTATAATTTTCGATATATAATTGATCATTAACAAAAATAAAAATTTGCTAATTTCTGCCATTTTTTATTTTTAAATTTCCAAAAAACAAAATAATCAATTTAGCATTGGGAGGCGGACAGCTCCAACCTGCCCGACTCCAAAACCCCAAATTTTAAAACATTAAAATTAACCCAACATAAAAAAATAATAAATAAATAAAATTTATAAATTTTTATTTAAAAAAAATGTCCTTAAAATTAAAAAACATCCAATTTAGCATTGCGAGTCGCACAGCTCCAACCTGCCCAACTCCTAAAAATGCTAAACTTTAAAATTTCCACTTTTAAACAAAAATAAAAAATGGTCGCAATCAATAGACAAAAGATACGAGCTATTGTATACGAAATGTCATCGCAACTTATCCGTGAAAATGCCAAGCGGCCATTTTTTTTCTTTCTTTCTTTTTATCTTTCGTTTTTCAATGTAATAAAGTGTGTCGTAGTAGCTAATGTTATTCTAAGCAGATGGAGCCAATTAAACGAATGGTGGATTCGACTCTGTTTAATACATCACTTATCGACTCCGCGATCGCCCATTGGAACGCTCTTTTGTTGCGCGTTTTAAAAGGGGTCTCGAAATTCTAATCAGCAAATCACGGCCACGCACCGAGGGGATATCAAATTTTATTTCTTATTTTGTTAAAAAAAAAAAAAAAATGGCGTTTAAATTAATTAGGGGCAATTTTTAGTGTCGGGAGTCGGACAGATTTTGGGCTGTCTGACTCCGAGTTGTTAAATTATTTATAAAATTAAAGAATTTTTTTTTTTTTGGGTTTTAATGAAAAATTTTATGATAAATTTTGGAATTTTTGGAGTTTTAAATTTTTATTTAAAAATTGTTTCGAAAAAATAAAATGGTTGTTTAGATTGGGGAGTCGGACAGATTTTGGGCTGTCTGACTCCGAGTTGTTAAATTATTTATAAAATTGAAAAAAAAAATTTTTTTTTTGGTTTTAATGAAAAATTTTAGAATAAATTTAGGAATTTTAAGAGTTTTGGATTTTTTTAAAAAAAAATTTTCGAAAAAATAAAATGGTGGTTTAGCAGGGGGAGTCGGGCAGATTTTGGGTTGTCCGACTCCAACCTGTTAAATTTTTTATAACATTAAAAATTTTTTTTTTTTCGGGTTTTAATTTTATAATAATTTTTTTTTAGAAATTTCCAAAAATTCTAATAATAAAAAAATTCTAATTAAAAAAGTTGATTAACACTAGGAGTCGGACAGATTTCAAACTGTCCGACTTCCCCATAAAAAAAATATAAACAAAAAATAATTTTTATCATAAATTTTATAACAAATTCGTAAAAATCCCAAAAAAAATTAAAATTTCTATCCAAATTTAAAAAAAAAAAAAAAAAAAAAAAAAAATTAATTTAGCATTGGAAGTCGTACAGATCCAAACCTGCCCGACTCCCCAACTTTTGCAACTTTTGTTATTAAAAATTTACCTGTGGCGGCAAAACGAGCATTGCTGCGGTTGTTGCCTGCTCGTGAGCACTTGTTGTCTTTGTAGTTTGATCTTGGGACCCCGAGGTCGTGTACACAGGGCTGGGGGTGCACGAGACCACACAGCTGCTCGTACACACTGGCTTCGACACCTCGCTCGCTAAAAACAAAACAAAAACCATCAAAAACCGACGCCACTAACACCAACAATTATCGCATTTCCTCTTGCATAACAAAAACAAAAAAAAATACAAAAAAATACAAAAAAATTCAAAAATTTAAAAAATTCAAAAAAAATTTATTTATAATAAATTAACGATATCAATTAACGTTAAAACAATCGTTTTTTACGGTAATTGAAATATCTGCCCCCCCAAAATCCATCAAAAACAAAAAATAATGAAAAAAAATCCAAAAATTCTTTAAAAAAAAATTTAAAAAAAAATTCTATAACAAATTAACGATAAAATTAACGTTAAACAATCATTTCTTACGGTAATTGAAATATCTGCCCCCCCAAAATCCATCAAAAACAAAAAATAATGAAAAAAAATCCAAAAATTCTTTAAAAAAAAATTTAAAAAAAAATTCTATAACAAATTAACGATAAAATTAACGTTAAACAATCATTTCTTACGGTAATTGAAATATTTGCTCCCCTAAAATCCACCAAAACTAAAAAAACTAAAAAAAATTCTAAAAAGTCTAAAAAAAATTCTAAAAAAAAATTCTAAAACAAATTCTAAAACAAATTAACGATAAAATTAACGTTAAACAATCATTCCTTATGGTAATTGAAATATTTGCCCCCCCCCCCCTCAAAATCCACCAAAAACAAAAAAAAAACTGAAAAAAATCCAAAAAATTCTAAAAAAAAAAATTCTAAAAAAATTCTAAAACAAATTAACAATAAAATTAACGTTAAAACAATCATTTCTTACGGTAATTGAAATATCTGCCCCCCAAAAATCCAAAAAAATTCTTAAAAAAAATTTCTCAAACAAATTCTAAAAAAAAATTCTCAAGTAAAATTCTAAATAAAATTCTCAAATAAAATTCTAAAAACAATTAACAATAAAATTAACGTTAAAACAATCATTTCTTACGGTAATTGAAATATCTGCCCCTCCAAAATCCACCAAAAACAAAAAAACTAAAGAAAAAAAATCCAAAAAAAAAACTAAAAAAAAAAAATTCTAAAAATAATTCTAAAACAAATTAACGATAAAATTAACGTTAAAAAATCATTTCTTACCGTAATTAAAATATCTGCCCCTCCAAAATCCACCAAAATAAAGTTTCATTTTCGAAAACTCAACTTTCGATTATTCCCGATCGCCGCTGCAGCTTATATATACAAACACAGAAAAATCACGCATGCGCAGAAATAATTTTTTAAAATTTTTTAAAAATTTTTTTGTTTATTTATTTCAATGAAAAGTTCGAGTTTGGAGGATCCATTCAGGAACTTGTTGTTTCTTATCCATCCTCGACTCCTCCCTCCCTTCCAAGCAAACTTCCGGTCAACTACATCCGGTCTTTGACCAAGGACAAGATCCGGAAGTCACCTTACATCCCCAACTTCCGCTTTCATCTCAATCTCCATCCGGAAGCACTAATCGCGTAGCGCGCAGTGCAGAAAAGCCGCCCACAAGGCGGGCATTTCAAAATTGCAAAAATTGCAAAAATTGCAAAAAATTTTTTCACAAAAATTGCAAAAATTGCAAAATTTTTTTTTTCTTAAAATTGCAAATTTTTTGGTCGTTTTTGGTCGTTTACTCACCGATTTTTCGCATCGACGCCGATTGGGTGAAAAAGAAGTTGACTGATGTCATTCAAAATGATCCTAAAATGGCGACAGTCAATAATAAATTTATTTTCAAATAAATTTTCAATAAATTATTAATTTGACTTTTTTCCATCGCTTTTCACAATTCCATCACTTTTGTTTTTAAAATTTTTAAAATTTTGAATTTTTTCGAATTTTTTCAAATTTTTTCGAATTTTTTTTTGAATTTTTTTAAATTTTTTGAATTTTTTCTTTTTCAGCCAAACTTTGCCTTCATTTCACACAAATCCACTCCAAAAACATCAAATTACGTTAAAAAAAACCACAAAAAATTTTTTTTTTAACGATTTACACTTAAAAAATTAAAAAAAAAAAAAAAAAAAAAAAAAAATTAACAAATTTGATCGAATTTCACATTTTTACCGTAAAAAAATGCGAAATTTCACGCATAAAAACCGAAATAAATCAAAACGAGTTTACACAGTAAACTGCAGGATGTGTTTTCTCATGATAACAGTTCTTTCCGGACCTCAACAAAATTTCACTTTGCCTTTTCTCCAATTGAATGATAAATTTAAAATATAAAAAAAAAAAAAAAAAAATATATAAAAAAAAAAATATATAAAAATTTCAAAAAGGTTAAACAAACCATTAATTCTCCATTCACAGGATGTGTAATTTTTACATTCCAAAGGGCATCAATGTCATTAAAAAAAAAAAAAATTAAAAAAAAAATAAAAATTCCAAAAAATTAATAAAAATTAATAAAATTTTTTTTTTCACTTTTGTGAAATTTTGTTGAGTTTTGGTTAATTTTGTTGATTACCTGGTAGGAAAAAGCAGTCAGAGGACATGAAAAAGGGTCTGACTTGACGCGCGAGGTGCTCGACAAATGAGGCCAGACGCGGGCGTCTCCGCCATCAAACGCCAACTCTCCAGAGACCATTCAAGCCAATGACATTTCGGCTCCATTTTTTTTTTTTTTTTTTTTTTTTTTTTTTTTTTTTTTTTTTTTTTTTCAATTTGCCTGCTCCGTCTCAATTCACCGACTCCATTGTTGCACACAAACAAAGTGATCTCCACTTTGGTGGGTTCGAATCACTTTTTAGTCGGTATTCGCGCCACTAGATGGCGCCAAAATACGATTCGTGTAATTGTGGTGTCGAAAACACCGAAAAGAAAATGAAATTCCACAAAATTTTGGGGAATAAAAACCAAATAATAATTTTTGTTTAAATTTATTTTTTTTTGGATTATAAAAAATCGTAAAAAATCGATTTGCTTCGGTTAAATCCGATTTTTTCAATATTTTTCCGACCAAAAATCGATTTTCCGTCATTTTTCCATTATTTTTCCAACCAAAAATCGATTTTCCGTCATTTTTCCATTATTTTTCCAACCGAAAAACAATTTTCCATCATTTTTTTCATCTAATAATCGATATTTCATAATTTTACCAACTAATAATAGATTAACCATCATTTTTCCGATTTTTTCGGCCGAAACCGCTATTTCTTTCATTTTCAATTTTGCATCCAAAAATCGACTTACTTCGGCCAAAACCGATTGTTCCATCTAAAAATCGATTTGTTTGGGCCAAATCCGATTATTCCATCATTTTTCCATCCAAAAATCGATTTATTTCGGCCCAAACGGCTTTTTCCTTCATTTTTTTTATTTTCCATCTAAAAGTAGATTATTCCATCCAAAAGTCAATTATTCCATCCAAAAGTCAATTATTCCATCCAAAAATCGATTATTCCATCCAAAAGTCGATTATACCATCCAAAAATCTATTTATTTCGGCAAAAACCGATTATTCCATCCAAAAGTCGATTATTCCATCCAAAAGTCGATTATTCCATCCAAAAGTCGATTATTCCACCAAAAGTCGATTATTCCATCCAAAAATCGACTTATTTCGGCAAAAACCGATTATTCCATCCAAAAATCGATTTACTTCAGCAAAATCCAATTTTCTTTTAACTTTCCATCGAAAAAAATCGATTTATTTCGGCAAAAACCAATTATTCAATCCAAAAATCGATTTATTTTAGCAAAAACCGATTATTCCATCCAAAACCGATTATTCCATCCAAAACCGATTATTCCATCCAAAAATCGATTTATTTCAGCAAAAACCAATTATTCCATCCAAAAATCGATTAATTTCGGCAAAAACCGATTATTTCAACCAAAAACCGATTATTTCATGCAAAAATCGACTCATTCCATCCAAAAATCGACTCATTCCATCCAAAAAAACCAAATCCCCCCACCAAAAACCCCCCAATCCCCCCACCAAAACCCAATCCCAACCCAAACCCCCTCCCGCCGTACCGTTACCGCATTCACGTCACGCACGCGCCTCCCACTCCGTGACGTAACAAACCACCAAGGCCGACTTGGCCCATTTCCAGCACATGTGACGCAAATATGACGCACGAACACCACGCGCAAAGCGCTATTCTCGGCCACACACAAACCTCGGAATTCCCTCCCAAAAAAAATAAAAAATAAAAAACCCTCACCCCCCCAAAAAAAAACCCGCCCCCCCCAACCCCCCCCCAAAAAAAAAAAATTCCAAAAAACACCATCCCCATAACAACAAATGATGCTGCCGTCACCATGACGACCAAATCATCAACAAGTGAAAACCCCGAAAACCCATCCGACTAGCCGGCGCACGGTACTTACGTTGATCGTGGGGCGAAGACAACGCTAGGGCGGTCAGGGAAACGCTCCCCGGCACGCGACGACGTCCGACCAACGCCACGAGGAGGAATGTGCAAAAAATCGAACGAGTGCACGCCAACAACGTCCACGACACGTCCACGCCCTCATCCGAGTCACCAACGGGGGTAATCCACACTACGGCCGCGTCCTGGCTCCGGATATCCGCGTCGAGGCTCGCGGCTGACCACTGCCCATCTGTGCGTCGCTGCGGATCCGTCAACTGAGGCTACAACACTCACAACTCGCCGTTTATCTTCAAACAGCCACGAGTGAGTAGCGTGACGTCAGTCTGGATACGTCACGCCCCATGCGTCGGGCGCGCCGGCCAATCGCAGCGCGCTACGTCACTCGCGCGTGCTCGAATGCGCGACGTCACGCGGCGCGGACTGGAGTGAGTGCGCGATCAACGAGGGATTCCACCGTAGTATTTTTTTTTGTTTTTTTTAAGTGATAATGATTTGTAGTTGAGTTTTGGTGGTTTTTTTTTTTTTGGTTTTTTTGGTTTTATCGGTGAGTTGATAGTTGATTCGTTGTTTTGTGAATGGGTGGTTTATTTTTGGATTTTTTAACTGATTGTTTCGAGTGGTTTTATCTTTTTATTGCGTAGCGCGATATGGTTTTAAGGTGTGAAAATGGTTGGAAATGGTGAAAAAATGATCTAAAGTGGTTAAAATTGGTCAAAATTGGTCCAAAAATGGTTAAAATTGGCGAATAAATGGTTAAAATTGGCGAATAAATGGTTAAAATTGGCGGAAAATGGTTAAAATTGATTAAAAAAAATTGAAATTGGTGAAATTTGATGAAAAAATGGTCAAAATTGGTCAAAAAATGGTCAAAATTGGTCAAAAATGGTTTAAAACGATTAAAATTGGTTAAATAATTAGTTAAATAATTTATTAAAAATTGTGAAAAAATTGTTAAAAATGGTGAAAATTGGTTTAAAAAAATTTTAAAATGGTCAAAACGGTCAAAATTTGATTAAAATTGGTTATAAACAGTTTAAAATCGTTAAAATTGGTCAAAATTGGTTAAAATTGGTTTAAATCAATCAAAACAGGTCAAAATTGGTCAAAAATAATTTAAAACGGTCAAAAATTGATTAAAATTGGTTATAAACATTTAAAAATGGTTAAAATTGGTTAAAATTGGTCAAAATTGGTCAAAATTGGTTAAAATTGGTCAAAATTGGTTAAAATTGGTCAAAAATAATTTAAATCGATCAAAACAGGTCAAAATTAGTCAAAAAATAACTTTAAACGTCTAAAAATAATTCAAAACGCCTAAAAATAATTCAAAACGTCTAAAAAAAATTTAAAACGTCTAAAAATAATTCAAAACGTCCAAAAATGGCTGAAATTTGTGAGACAAAAATCCAAAAAAAAAAAATTGAAAATGTCGTTTTGTTTGTGTTAATTTTGAGAAATTATGATCCACAACAAAGCGTTAATTCATGATTCAAACCGCAACACGTCAAATTGACGTCACATTGCCCCGAGGCAAAATCCAGGAAGATTTTTTTTTCTTCCTCCTGGTTCTTAATAAAGTGATTTAGTCATCAAAGGAGTGCAAAATGGAATGTTGTTTTGCGGGGGTGTTTCCACGATTAACCAGCGCGTTATGCTCACAATGCGTGGGCACTTCGCTTTTGTCCACTTCCGACCCTCAAACTCAAGGACCCCCCCCTCAAAAAAAAAAAAAAAAAAAAAAAAAAAAAAAAAAAAAAAAAAAACACCAAAAACGTCAAAAAAATCCAAAAAATCAACAAACAAAAAAAAACGTCACGATGACATGACGTGACGTGACGCGTGGGAATTTCTCTTTTGTCCATTTCCGACCCTAAATTTCAAGGAACCCCCAAATAAAACCAAAAAAAAATTTCTAAACGTTAAAAAAATTACGTTACGATGACGTGACTTGAAAATCGCGTCAAATTGAAATAAAAGCGAAAAATATTTCGCTCCTCAACAAAAACGACTGCAGTTGTGACGTCATCCACACCTGAGTGTAACCAATCGATCGGTGCATCTCTCCTCGCAACGTCACCTCGCCGTTGACGTCACACCACGGATCGATAAATCCAGGGGCTCGGCGTGGGCTTCGCCACATGCAAATTACAAACCAGTTGAACACCTCCATTCCACCTGACATTTAACGCATTTACATGTCATTATCGTCACCTTTAATCGCCCGAATTAAAATTTTCTTTTAACAAATTCCGAAAAATCAAAAACCACGTCAAATGACGTATTTTTCGCATTCACACACGCAAATACGATAATTTTTAATTCACAAAATATTAATTTCCTTACGTCACGCGTGTAAATATTATTCCACACAAAGTCCACGATTTTCAATATTTTTCCAACCCCGACCTTTACCCGCGCGGAATTCGACGGGAGTTTTGAAACCTCAGCCGTAGCGAGTCGACCTCGCGCCGCCTGGCATCGCGCGATTTCCCGTCGCTCGCAAATGACGTCAAATCGAGTCGAAAATAAACTCTGCTATTTATAAGCGAGAAAATGGTCGAGAAAAGGATCTTTAGAATTGGATTTCAGTTTCCATGACAACGATAAAGCTTTCTAATTAAAGAATCGGTGAAAATCGAATCGGTGACGTCAGATGCGAATTGATGCCGGGACGACGACGACGCGCACACGCCCGCGCAACAGGTGTCGTTAAGTTGAATCGGAGACGGCGCGCTAGCGGCGCTACGTCAAAAAATTGATCTTCGACGAACACGTCACGGATTTTGATTAAAATAGAAAATCAAAACGGTCGATATTTGATCCGACTTGGTCGATTCAAAAGAGAGAATTAAGGAGCGGTATTAAACTCCAGGCGGCGCTTCGTGGAACAATGCGAACGTTTGTGGAAACTAAATAATGATTGCGTCATTATGACGTTTCAAAAAGGGCGAGTTTTGTCGTTAGGCGGAGGAATTCGATGCTCTGTGGGGCCCTGGATGTAAGGATGGGTTTTTGGGGCACGAAATGGTGGGAATGGGCTTTGGGGCCCTTGAAAAATTCAAGGGCCCTGAATATAATTAATGGGAAATCGACTTTTGGGGGCCCAAAATAATTATGGTGATTTTTTTAAGGTCCAGATAAAATTAAATTTTTTTGTGGGAATGGGCTTAGGGGCCCTTGAAAAAAGTGGATTTTAAGGGCCCTGAAGAAAATAAATAGGAAATCGACTTTTGGGGCCCAAAATATAATTAATGGGAAATCGACTTTTGGGGGCCCAAAATAATTATGGTGATTTTTTTGGGGTCCAGATAAAATTAAATTTTTTTGGGGGGGCACGAAATGGTGGGAATGGGCTTTGGGGCCCTTGAAAAATTCAAGGGCCCTGAATATAATTAATGGGAAATCGACTTTTGGGGGCCCAAAATAATTATGGTGATTTTTTTAAGGTCCAGATAAAATTAAATTTTTTTGTGGGAATGGGCTTAGGGGCCCTTGAAAAAAGTGGATTTTAAGGGCCCTGAAGAAAATAAATGGGAAATCGACTTTTGGGGGCCCAAAAGAATTATGGTGATTTTTTTGGAGTCCAGGAACATTTTTTTGGGGGGGCACGAATTGGTGGGAATGGGCTTTGGGGCCCTTGAAAAAGGTAAATTTTAAGGGCCTTGAAGAAAATAAATGGGAAATCGACTTTTGGGGGCCCAAAATAATTATGGTGATTTTTTTGGGGTGCAGGAAAAATTAAAATTATTTTTTTGGGGGCCTAGAAAGAATTAAATTGTTTTTTTTGGGGTCCTTAAAAGACGGATTTTAAAGAAAATAAATAAGAAATCGACTTTTTGGGGCCCGTAATACTTAAGATGATTTTTTTGGGGCCCAAGAAAAATTGAGTTTACTTTTTTGGAGCCCAAGAAAAATTAAGATGATATTTTTGGGGCCCGAATGATGTAAATGAACTTTGGGGATTAAAAATAAATCGATTTTAGGGGCCCAAAGCTAATTCACAACTAATTGTAGAGATAAACATCTGGGGCCCTTTTTTGCCTACACGTTTTGACCCTAACAAATAAACAAATAATTTATGGGCCCCCTAATAAAACAAACTGCTCTGCTTTTTCAGATCCCTTTAAAAAAATTAACTTTGGGGCCCCTTGAAAAAAATCATCTTTTTAGGCCCCTTGAAAAAAATTAACTTTTTGGGGCCTCTTGTAAAAATCAACTATGGGGCCCCTTGAATAAAATCAACTTTTTGGGCCTTTTGAAAAAAAATCAACTATGGAGCCCCTTGAAAAAAATCAACTTTTTGGGGCCTCTTGAAAAAAATCAACTATGGGGCCCGTTAAAAAAAATCAACTTTTTGGGCCCCGTAAAAAAAATCAACTTTTTGAGGCCCCAAAAATAAAAATAGCAAAAACCCAATTCCAAACCACAAAATAAAGGGGCCCCCACTCGTTCCACGCACGGGCCCCACATCGCCGCGTGTACTCACACTGCCCTTGAACCATTCCCAAAAAAAAAAAAAAAAATTTCTTGTCAATCACTAAACGCAATCGGCGAATGCGGAAACAGAAGTTTTAATCGAAACAAAAACGTAGGAAAAAATAGACGCGATTAGGAATTTAAAAAATTCCATTTCCGGTTCGAGTGATAACCCGGCGATCACGAGTTGCGCCGCTCGCAGCCCGGCCGCTCGCCCGTTTATTTTGAGTAGTCACGTGAGGTGCCCGGATCTATGTTTCACGTCACGGCAGGCTCAAGGAACGCCGAGCGCATGACATTGTTGGAAAACGTCCAAACCGAGTCAGATGGTGAACCCCTTGACACCAAAATTAGATGCGGCGGGTAAAGATAACTTAGAGGACGATCGCGGTGTATTTTTCTAGCTAGGCGGAGAGCGGTGCCGATGAGTTTGTTTTTTGCTTGCCCAGCGTGGAGATATCGAGCGGTGCGTGCGTTGGGTGCAGCCGACCAGGGGACGATCGGGGTGGAACATTTGGTCGAAGGGATTTGTTTGTAATCTCAAAATGTCTATCTTCGAGTCGTGAACGGCATTTTTGGGGGTTTGGGAAAGCATGTTTTGTGGGTTTTTAAAAAAAAAAAGCATTTTTGTGTTATAAAAAAAAAGCATTTTTGGGTTATAAAAAAGCATTTTTGTGTTATAAAAAGCATTTTTGGGTTATAAAAAGCATTTTTGTGTTATAAAAAGCATTTTTGTGTTATAAAAAGCATTTTTGTGTTTTAAAAAGCATTTTTGGGTTATAAAAAGCATTTTTGGATTATAAAAAGCATTTTTGTGTTATCAAAAGCATTTTTGGATTATAAAAAGCATTTTTGTGTTATCAAAAGCATTTTTGTATTAAAAAAATGCATTTTTGTGTTTAAAAAACATTTTTGTGTTATAAAAAGCATTTTTGGGTTATAAAAAGCATTTTTGTGTTATAAAAAGCATTTTTGTGTTTTAAAAAGCATTTTTGGGTTATAAAAAGCATTTTTGGATTATAAAAAGCATTTTTGTGTTATCAAAAGCATTTTTGGATTATAAAAAGCATTTTTGTGTTATCAAAAGCATTTTTGTATTAAAAAAATGCATTTTTGTGTTTAAAAAACATTTTTGTGTTAAAAAAAAGCATTTTTGTGTTTAAAAAAAGCATTTTTGTGCACAAATAACCGTTTTTGTGCATAAATAACCGATTTTTGTGCATAAATAACCGATTTTTGTGCATAAATAACCAATTTTTGTGCATAAATAACCAATTTTTGTGCATAAATAACCAATTTTTGTGCATAAATAAACCAGTGTTTGTGCTTTAAAAGCATTTTGTGCTTAAATAAACTATTTTTGTGATTAAATAAACCACTTACATGCGGACATAAACCATTTTTGTGTTTAAATAAACCACTTTTTGGCTTAAATAAACCATTTTTGGGCATAAATAAACCATTTTTAAGCATAAAGAAACCATTTTATACTTAAATCAACAATTTCTACGCTTAAATAACGCTTTTTATACTGAAATAAGCCATTTTTATGCTTAAATAACGCTTTTTATACTGAAATAAGCCATTTTTATACTGAAATAAGCCATTTTATACTGAAATAAGCCATTATATACTGAAATAAGCTATTTTTATGCTTAAATAAACCATTTGTATGCTTAAATAAACCATTTTAAGCATAAATAAACCATTTTATACTTAAATCAACAATTTCTACGCTTAAATAACGCTTTTTATACTGAAATAAGCCATTTTTATGCTTAAATAACGCTTTTTATACTGAAATAAGCCATTTTTATACTGAAATAAGCCATTTTTATACTGAAATAAGCCATTTTTATACTGAAATAAGCCATTTTATACTGAAATAAGCTATTTTTATGCTTAAATAAACCATTTGTATGCTTAAATAAACCATTTTTAAGCATAAATAAACCATTTTTAAGCTTAAATAAACCATTTATGAACTTAAATAAACCATTTATGAACTCAAATCAACCGTTTTTGTATTTGCCCACATTTCTTGCTGGACTAGCACCAGGAACACAAACTTAAAACTACAATAGAAATGCAACAAACACCAACCTATCTGCCACTGAAGGCATCCAGGATAACGATTCTCCAGCAATCAGCACTTTATATTTTTCACTCAAGCGTTTCTCTACTTCCGACCACAATTAATTCACAGGTGCACAACTTGCGGGGGTGTACGAATCCACGCACTTATCTAACGGCAAACAAACTACGTCCGTACGTACAGCTGCAATTCATCCCACTCACTTTCATTCATAAAAAAAAAAAATTTTCCATTCATAAAAAAAATACATCAAAAATTATTATAAAATCAATCACGTGACACCAAAATGGCCGCGCCATTAAATTCATATTTATTTATTTATCTTTTTCCATTCAATTTGTTTACGCTTTTCGCCACCGTCTCACATCGGCGCTGCAAGGCCGCAGATTAGTCGCAGCTACGTCACGACTACGTCACAATTGACGTTGCAATCGATTCGCGCTATTGACGTCAATTGACGTCAATGGGCGTCGTCTGCAGTGCGAGACTCGGCCACTGCTCGCGGGGGAGGAGATTCAGACACATGATCATGGATAAAAATAACTCGACATCAACAACACCAAACAAACAAAAAAAAACTTGAAATACCAGGAAATAAATTCGCCAAGGCCGATTCGAGGCTCAAACATGGCTGAATCTTACGTACCGCTTCCCGAAAAACCACACCGCACTCCTTACATGACCCAACGACAAAAACTGCATCACAATCGTCACTAAACTCCACCTACGACTAAATATTACCACGAGATCGATAGCGAACGAGTACCGCGAGTAAAAGTTATAAGCGTAACTATAACTCCACCTACGGCAAAATATTACCACGAGATCGATAGCGAACGAGTACCGCGAGAGAAAGCTATAAGCGTAACTATAACTCCACCTACGGCTAAATATTACCACGAGATCGATAGCGAACGAGTACCGCGAGTAAAAGTTATAAGCGTAACTATAACTCCACCTACG
>JAQFXT010001945.1:0-14408 GCA_034683725.1 Strigamia crassipes
ATTTGTAGCGAGGAAATAAAAGTAAAATCAAAACCCTAAAGAAAAGCTGTTTTCCTGCTGAAGTAGAAGTTCTAAATCTAACTCCAGCACCTCTCAAACTATGTAATATAGTGGACCAGTATTCTCTGTCACAGTAGAGAATTGCAGATTGCATTTTTATACGTTCAACTTACAACTTATAAATACCGCGCCAAATCTCCATTGCGTTCCTGACCGGTGTCAAATTTTGTCCCAATGTGTTAGGATCAGGAACCTAAAATTACTCTACTAAGCCTACACGATCTTTCCATTTCAATGGCTTTGGTTAGGTAAGTGCTGATCTAACTTACGAAATAAGTTACAAGCGCAACTGCCATGTTAAATGCACACAAAGTAAATAAAACAACAAAATTCTGAGACCAAGCTGTAAATTACTTTTATTAATGAGTTTATTGTTGTTGTTGTTGTTGTTGTTGTTGTAATGACTGGAATAGAAAATCATACTCGCAGAATAGGATGAGCAATATGAATTTGGCATCAAGATACCAGGCACAAACTGTGGAAATGTGCAGCAGTACTGCCTCTTTTAGGTTTAATGTTTATCAAGTCTACCAATTGGTGCAGCTTGATCCAGTTTATTGGTTTGCCTTGCGTGTTAAACAGAACCCTTGACACAGCTGTCATCCAGACAAGCAAAATTTGCAGAATTGTAATTAAAGCTCTCTTTTCTTGTGGCCGTACCGAGGACAAGTGAAAACAATAAAAAAAAATTGAATTGTGGAACATTTCCAGCACATATTGATTGATAAAATGGGTGATTGATTTAGTAACCTATTTCAGGTGATCGAGTGGCTGTATTATTCAGTGTTTGTCCGCGATTACGAAAACGCTCAAATAGATAATTTTCGTGGAATCAGTGGGAAGGATTTAGTGCAGTTGAAAAAGAATGATTTCGTACAACTTCTCCGGAGTGAAAATTATGCAGACAGAGCATACACCCAACTGCAACAGCATCTCTATCAGTACGATTACATTAGCACCAATTCCTCCAATATACAAAGTAGGTACAACATCAATCATCTTTTATGTCATGTACTCATCGCTTGAATTCATTTCCAGATGTTATTAATAATATGTCCATCACAAATTCATATGAAACTAACAATGCAACTTATCCATATATCAGTAAGTTGCCAACAACGCAAGAAGTTGCTTATCCCAAATGTGTTAATTTGTGTTTTACTTTTCTTACAGCTGACATGTACACAGATTTAGAACAGCCTCGTACATATAATCCAAACCTATGCCAGTATAACAATTCTGATGTGTGGTATAACACGTCACGGTCAGGTAAAAATGATCATATCTACTTTCAATAGCCGCCCATATGGTTAAAAGATACATTGCAATTATATTTCAACGTATTACAACGTATTTTGAAATGCATTAAGTTTCAGAATATAATTGTAAAATATATTTTTGAACCATACGTTAATTGAACCCGAAATAGTATCGTGTTACAAGTGTTTTAGGCGTTTGTGTTTTTGTTTTGTGATGTTAAAAAGTACAAAAACAAAACCACAAATGCATGGCCATGCAGCAGGGGGAGAAAAGTCATTTCCGGACAATACCGAAAATTTGTGGGAGACCCCACCAATAAGGTCCACAACCTGGTAGGGCCCCACAATTGGGCCCCACAATTGCTAAGGCCTGCTCTGCACACCCTCACTATTTAAATCTTAACCCCCAAGAGATTTCCAAATTCTAACCAAAATTTTGTTTTGAAACAGATGTAGAATCTGATGGTGAATGCAACAGATCACCATATACCAGTAGTCCATATCCAGACATTACTTCAAAACATTCAGGTGAGTTTGTAATGAGCTAACAACAAACTAATCTCTTCTAATAGAAAAAGTTGTTACAATCAAATTAGATGAAGATCCCAGAAGACCACCAAAAAGGGGGCCTGGTAGGCCAGCTGGAAGGGAGTCAAAGAAGAAGAAAACTGGTAAGTGCTAAAATCACATTCCAAACATGCCCGAGTTAATTTGAATTATGCATTTCAGGTCAACGCAGTAGTCGTTTGTGGGAATTCATCAGAGATCTCTTAAAAGACAAAGATACATGTCCACGACTGGTCAAATGGGAGGACAGGAGTGAAGGAGTATTCCGATTTGTGCAATCGGATCAGGTGGCAAAACTTTGGGGTGAAAGGAAAGCCAATCCCAGAATGACATATGAAAAGCTCAGCCGAGCAATGAGGTAATTGAGATTCAGTGGTCTTAGCAAAAGTGTTTCACGTTTATCTGTGCAACACAAGACCTCAAAATTAATTTTTCCAGTTCAGAAAGTGGTGGAAGGGTTGGAGTCTTAGGTAGATCAAGTGGTAGAGCACCAGGGCTAAACTGGGAACAAATTTAGTACCGAGAAATCTGGATAAGCCGGGCCACCGGGAAATTCCCGATATCCCATGGATAGATAATACAGTTGGTTTTCCTGTCTTGCTGAACTGGAAAGAATACATTTTGTTGTTTCCTGGTCCTTCTTACATACTTCTTAATCCTTATTTCCATAAAATCTAATCTAATTAAAAAATGGTTAATTTTCTTCCTGTGATTTTAGGACCTATTACTCTAATCACATTCTAGAACCTGTGCCTAAAACTGGGAGATTTCCAAAGAAACTGGTGTACAAATTTGGTCCCTTGGCAACTGGGTGGCAGAACTAATCAGACACAAATTTTCATTCCACGCACAAACATCTCTTCACTTGTGGTTTCTCACAACACTCCAAGGATAGGCCTAATTTTTTTTCTAAAAACATCTACCTCTTCTTCGGTACTACATTCGCACCCTGCATGAAAACTAACTGGTGGTGGTTTGTCGGTGTTTGGCCTTCGACAGCAATAAAACGAGCATTTTTTGTGTGTTTTTATCTTGACATTTGTAAATATGCTATCAATTAATACAGTCAAAATCTATTGTGTGGAATATCAAGAAAGCCCCGGTATCTAGTTGCCAAATTCAAACGGCACATTACATTCTGCGCAATATGAATTTGGTATCGAGACACCGAGCGCAAACTCTAGTCACTGCAAGTTCAGGTTACCAAAGGGTAAAGTGGAAGATACCCTAATCTGTATCATGTTTTCTCAGAAATTGGCTTTATCAAAGAACTTAACTCATTTATTACAAGTGCAAACAAACCTGTGCGTATTTTCACTTTCACTTCTCATTACTAGAGGACCCAATTGGTTTTTCCTCTAAGTTGTTGATAACATTACAACAGGGAAACCAATTGGAACATACTTTTTTTTTAAATAATACAGTAATCTCTCAATTTGCATGGTTATGCCAGTGCAGCAATAGCCGTAACAAAAGCCGAAGGTATACTGCGTAAAGCCAAACTGGAAAACCCAGGGCCTGGTAGACGACCAGTCTCCCACGGGTGAATGTTTGCGCAGCATACCCGACGTATACACCTGCATATTCTCTCCAATTCAGCACTGTCTTAAGTCAAAGATAAACTGCGTATATTAAAATACCGTATTTGCTCTCGTTGAACGTGGGTCTCTAATAATTTAACACGGTCTCCACTCCATTACTGCGCGGCCAGAAAGGCGATCAGCATAATTAGAGCACGTGTCTACATTACGTAGATGGGGTCGTATTGTTTATTCGACGATCATTTATTCGACAGTCATTTATTCGCTGCTAAAACTAACCAAACCTCACCTAGCCTAACCAAACCTTATCTAACTTTACCTAACCTAAACTAAACTCATATGACCAAAATAAAATTCATTTCTGGCGAATAAATGAAGGGACACGTTTACAATATTTATACAGTCTCAACTACCATTTTGGATGAATAAATAAAAACGACTTTTTTTATGTTTTTAATCTAATAACGAACAATTTTTTTGACAAAAATTTCGATTTTGCAGTTAGAACACCCGCGTGCTATTAGAGCATTTACGGTATTTGATTTTAAAAATGACAAATAAAATACAGTGTTGTTTTTTTTCCATTGCCGGTCATCTTCAGTGCTGTAATGGAAGATTTACACTGCGTATACATTGTATAAAATATATAGCTATAGCTATAATCCCATTAATCCCTCACAGAGTACATCATTGACCTCAGGTTGAGTTTGCTTAAAATCTCTACTTATTTTCCTCGTGCCATAAAAACATACCTCGTTTCTGGGCATTCCTGATATTCCAAATAACATTAAAGACTGTACAAATCTTAATGCACTACGAACTAAAAATATAATAAGACATTTTTTTCTCCAATTTTGACATATTAGAATTTGTTTTATGTTGCTCAAAATCTTTTTATGTATAACAGTATTGTTAGGGCTAAATTAAAAATCAAAATGTATGATTTGAGATAAAGACCTAAAGAACCTTTCAACAGTATTTTTCAACAAAAAAAAAAAAAAAAGAAACCAAAGAACATTATTTAATTTTTGATTTTAGATATTACTATAAAAGTAAAGTCCTGCAACCAGTTTTGGGCCGCCGTCTAGTGTACAAATTTGGACCATCTGCAACTGGGTGGAGACCTCATGAAACTTGAGTGGATTTTTGTCAAAAAAATTCAAATTTCAAAAAATTAATTAATTAATTAATTAATTAATTCTTGACTGTAAAACAAAATCAACTCAGGCTGACTGTTGTGCAAGAATATTTTCTCTTTTGTTTTGTTATGTATTTTTTATGATCAAATTTTTATGTGGTTAGGTTTATTAATTTCAAAAGAAAAAAAAATTGTTTAAAAAAAAAATAAATAAAAATAATCCCACCAAAAAATACATTGACATTATAAATAAAAATTTTAAACAGATTTATTATTCAGTGTGTAAATGTGTGATTTCGTATCAAGAGGTTGTCGGTTAAATTAAATTTCACTGTTTTTAATCTCATCGTGATGCACCTTGGATTTTGAGTGATTTTAAGTGCAGGGGGAAAGAGGCATTTCGGGGAAAGAAGAAGAAAAATGTAAAAAAAAAAAGGAAAATTTTATTTACATCTCGGTCAAACGTCCAAAAATTCGGTATTTGGTTGTTTTAGATGTAAATTTTTATTTTTCTCTTTTTTTAAATGTAAATTTACTTTATTCCTGCCAAGTGTTGGTTGCATTCATAGAACGCAGATCCATTCCAACTGCAAATATTGAAATATCTATATATAAACAAAAAAAAAATTAAATTAACCAATTTTCTTTGGATTTTGATCAAATTATCAAATTATTTTTTTTTTATTTTATTCACCCCACTTCATCACTTTAATTTTTATTTTTTTTTTATAATTATTATTGTAAAATTTAAAATTAATAAAAAAAATTGAAAAAAAAAAATTGTTTATGTATAAAAATTGTATTTTGTGGCATTATTGCAACTGTTTTGCAAGTAAATCCAAAGGTTTTAAAATGTTATTAAATTAATATTTTCTGATTTTTTTTTTTTTTTTCAAAGCGGACATTTTGTTTTGTGGTACCTTGTTTTTGATTGTTTTTTTTTTTAAAGTACCGGTAATAAGTTCTGTGATTATTTTTTTCTTCTTCAAGTTAGAATTATTATTGTGAGAAATAAAAATAGTTGTAAATGATATAGTACAGGCTTCGAGGTTTATTATTTATAAGAAAAAAATTCAAATGTCTTTTAAATTATTCACTGATTTTTTGTTTCATTATTTTTTTTTCATAATTTGTGTTCAATTTTTTTGTGTATTCAAGGATACTGTTATAAATATGAATAAAAAAAATACAATTCTTTCCGACACCATTACGACTGTGTTTGTCACTCACTTTATCCTAATTGATCATTTATAAAATAAATAAACAAACTTTATTCGACCGCCAAAATGGCGGCCCACCATTGGCGGGATTAATTTTTCGCTTATCTTTAATCGTATTTACTTTTTTGTTGGTCCTATCGTTCTGGATCTGTACTACGACGCTCAGTTTCACCTAAAAACAATTAAAAATGCAATTTATTCTATGATTTTTTCATCTAATATTCGAAAATTACCACTCGCTATTCCAAATCAGCCGCATGGTTTCAACTGCTTATTCTACATCACACGTGTTTCAATTGTGTACTGGAAACATAAACATTCTTCCGTGCGCCGACTAGTGATAAAATCCGAAAAAGTTTATCATAATGGTTTGTTTCAGTTCCCGTTTTCCCGCTTATTTTTAACAAGGTCCGTGTTATCGCTCAATATAAGGACGACATTGTACTCGGAGCTAATTTAATTCGGTGAGGCTTTAAATGAAATTAGAACAAATAAAAACAAGTAAGTTACGTCGAATTTCTCATTGATAAATCTTAAACATTGCAGAAACGTGACCGCACCATCGGCACACAAAATGTCTCAAACTAAGAAGGCCAAGGGCCCGTCGGGGCCCGCACCGAAGAGATTCAAGTACTAAATTTTTCCTAATACTGGAACATTTAACCGATTTATTAAATTTTATAAAAAAAAAAGGTCTCAAAACGATGAAAAACCGTCCGGATTTGAAAAACAATTGGCGAATCTTGGAGGGTCCCAATCGATCGATGACGACGAAATGCTCGAATTGGACTTGGATCCCCAAGAAAATATCGGTGATGGTCCGGAATACATTCCCACGACTGTCAAATGGGCCAGGCCATCCGTACCACCCATGGATTCATCAAAAGAACCTTTAATATTTCAACAAATTGAAATCGACCATTATATTGGTGATTTTTAATAAACATTTTAGCATTTAGTTATTAATGAAGTGGTAATTTTTTAGGGAAACCCTTGCAGGGAATGCCCGGATCACAAATCGGACCCGTTCCCGTCATCCGAATGTATGGAATAACGTCGGATTCAAATAGCGTTATGTGTCACGTGCACGGTTTTGTGCCGTATTTTTTCGTTCCTGCGCCGCCTAATTTCGCCGATGCTGATTGTAAGGGTTTTAAGGTCCGAAATTGCATTATTTCTCGGGTTTTGTGTGAAATTAATGTTTGATTTTATCGTTAGGATGTGTTGAATCGGGTTATACTTCAAGACTTACGATCGAATAAGGAGAATGTACAAGAAACTGTTTTAGCTGTTGAATTGATGGAGAGAGAAAGTATAATTTATTTCATGTTTTTGTATCACTTTTTTTATTGTTTTTTTTTTATTTTTTTTTTTATAGATATTTATGGATTTACTGGTAAAAATAAAATCCCGTTTTTGAAACTCACGATGGCACTTCCACGATTGATTGCACCGGCTAAACGACTCCTGGAACGCGGAATTGTTGTGCCCGGTTTTGGGGATCGAGCGTATAATGCGTTCGAAAGTAATATCGATTTTGAAATCAGGTTAATAAATGGAATAAAAGGAATTTCGATACATTTAATTTAATTAATTAAAAAAAAAAAAACAGATTTATGGTTGATTCTGGCGTTGTTGGATGTTCGTGGATCGAATTGCCAGCAGATAAATACAAAATAAGAAAGAATTCCTTCATGTCTCGATGTCAAATCGAGGTGGATGTTTCGTTTGATGATTTTATTGCGCATCTTCCGGAAGGCGAATGGGAAAAAGTAGCGCCGTTTAGAATCCTGAGTTTTGACATCGAATGTGCTGGACGCAAAGGCAAATTAAATTAATTTTGAATAAACTCGAGTATAAATTCAAAAAAAAATTTTAAATTATTTTCTAGGCATTTTTCCAAAACCAGACAAAGATCCCGTAATTCAAATCGCAAATATGGTGCAACGACAAGGCGATAAAGATCCGTTTATTCGGAATGTTTTCACTTTGAATTCGTGCGCACCAATTATCGGATCTCAAGTTTTGTCGTACGACAACGAATCGGAGATGTTGAGCGTAAGATTTAAATAGTTTTAAATTTTAATTATACAAAAATGTTGATATTTTTTTATTGGTTTTTATAGAAATGGGCTGATTTTGTTCGGGAAGTTGATCCAGACATCATAACTGGTTACAACATACAAAACTTCGACTTGTATTATTTACTAGGCCGCGCCGATCACTTGAAGAGTAAAAATTTTCCTTACTTGGGACGAGTTAAAGATATCCGGACCGTAGTTCGGACCGTTATGCTGCAGTCGAAACAACTCGGCAAAAGGGAAAACAAAAATATCAACATCGAAGGACGAACCCAATTCGATCTGTTCTTGGTTCTACTCAGGGATTACAAATTGCGATCGTATACTCTCAACGCCGTCAGTTACCATTTCTTACAAGAGCAGAAGGAAGACGTGCAACATTCGATTATTACGGATTTACAAGTACGAGAAATATATTTAAAATTTTTTTTTTTTAATTAAATAAAATTTTGGATTTTTATAGAACGGAACTGAACAAACTCGACGTCGGTTGGCCGTCTACTGCCTCAAAGACGCTTATTTACCCCTTCGTTTACTAGATAAATTGATGTGTTTTTTTAATTACATGGAAATGGCGCGCGTGACGGGCGTTCCGTTGTCATATCTCTTGACGCGGGGGCAACAGATTAAAGTCATGTCGCAACTTCTTCGAAAAGTATTTGATTTTTAATTTTAACCGATGTAAAATTGAATTTGACCATTTTTTTTTTTAGGCGAAAGAACATGGTTTTATAATTCCCGCTATGGAGGTGGAAACGGGAGATGAATTTACGGGTGCGACCGTCATAGAACCGATCGCGGGTTATTACGACGTACCGATCGCGACGTTAGATTTCGCGTCGTTGTATCCGTCTATTATGATTGCGCATAATTTGTGCTACACGACGGTGTTGAAAAGTCCTGCCGAAAAAGAAAAGTAAATGAATATTTTTGTAAATTATTTTAATTTTAATTTTTTGTGTTTATTTTTATTTAGGTTGTTTGCCGAAGATTTTATAAAAACTCCGTCGGGTGATTATTTCGTTAAGAAACAAGTACGTAAAGGATTATTGCCGGAAATTGTGGAGAATTTATTATCAGCGAGAAAAAAGTAAAAGAAAGAAAATTGAAGAAAATAAATTTTTTTATTTTAAATTTTGATTTTGTTTTAGGGCGAAGGACGATTTGAAGAAAGAAACGGATCCGTTGCGGAGAAAAGTGTTGGATGGACGTCAATTGGCTTTAAAAATGAGCGCCAATTCCGTTTATGGATTTACGGGCGCTCAAGTGGGGAAATTGCCGTGTTTGGAAATCTCCGGCGTGAGAAATTTTAAATTACCAAAAAAAAAAAAAAATTCAACAAAATTTTTAATTTTTATTAAATTGGTTTTAATTACAGAGCGTTACCGCATTCGGCCGACAAATGATCGAAAAGACGAAAAATCTAGTCGAAGAAAAATATTCAATAGCGAACGGATATAAATACGACGCTAAGGTTATCTACGGTGACACCGATTCAGTTATGGTCAAATTTGGTTTTGATAATTTAGTCGAAACGATGCAACGTGGTCGTGAAGCCGCGCAATACGTAACGACAAGTTTCGTATCTCCAATTAAATTGGATTTTGAAAAGGTGAAAATTTTTATCAATATATTTTTTATATATTAAAATTTTATTTTTTTTCTCAGGTATATTTTCCGTATTTGTTAATCAGTAAGAAACGATACGCCGGGCTGTATTTCACCCGGCCGGAAATCCACGACAAAATGGATTGCAAAGGAATCGAAACGGTTCGGCGTGACAACTGCCCTTTGGTTGCTAACTTGATGAATACTTGTCTGGAGAAACTTTTAATCGAAAGGTTTAATATTTCAATTCAATCTTAAAATGTTCAATTTTAAAATATTTATTAATAGGGATCGCGAAGGAGCGATCGAATACGCCAAACAGATCATTTCCGATTTGCTTTGCAATCGCATCGACATCTCGCAATTGGTGATCACTAAAGAGCTGACGAAAACCGATGATGAATATAAAGGAAAACAAGCGCATGTAGAGTTAGCGCACAGGTTTTTATTATAATTATTTAATTTTTTTTTCAATTTAATTTAATTTAATTTAAATTTTAGAATGAAAAAACGAGATGCGGGAAGTGCGCCAAACCTCGGCGACCGGGTGCCGTTTGTAATAACTGCGGCTGCCAAAGGAACAGCGGCGTATTTGAAATCGGAGGTCAAATAACGCGTTAAATTTAAATTTTCTTGTATTTACATAACTGAAAACTCAATTTTAGGATCCAATTTATGTCCTTGAGAACAACATCCCAATCGACACTGGTTATTACCTAGAAAATCAATTATCTAAACCACTACTTAGGATTTTTCAACCGATACTCGGGAGCAAAGCAGAATCAATTCTATTAAGCACGTTTTTAATATAATAATTTAATTTAATTTAATTTAATTTAATGTGATTTTTGTTTAAATTAGGAGGCGATCATACACGAACAAAAACTGTCGTTACGTCACGTGTTGGTGCGATGGCTGCCTTTACCAAGAAAAGGGAGTCTTGTATCGGGTGCAAAGTGCCTTTGAACAGCGGAAGTGAGTTAAAAAATAATAAACAATCGATTAAAATGACGTGGAATTCTCGCTAGGAATCTGCGAGTATTGCAAACCGAAGGAATCTGAGATTTACCAGCGCGAAATGGATAATTTAGACGCGTTGGAGCAGAAATTCACTCGATTATGGACGCAATGTCAAAACTGCCAAGGATCATTACTAGAAGATGTCTTATGCACGAGGTATATTCAACAAATTTTTAAAGAAAATAATTAATTTAATTGAATTTTTATCGGATTTTCAGTCGCGACTGCCCCATTTTTTACATGCGCAAGAAAGTACAGAAGGATTTAGTCGATCAGGACAAATTGATTGACAGTTTAAGCTTCTAATTTTATATGTACACACACACACACGTAAATTAAGTTTAAATAAATGAATTGATCGATTCCATGTTTAATAATGATTTTTCTTATTTAATGAGCGTACAATTAATTAAATTAATACAAAGCAGTCGTCACAGTTTAATTTTGCGTTTTTTCTGGTTTTTATATTGTCTCTCTAAGTCTTCCTGCTCTCGTTTTATATCCTCCAAGTCCTCCAGTAACCCGACCCGGGCACTAAACAAAACAAACATTAAAACCCAATCAACAAACTCACTTTAAAACGCAATACCTGTACGATTCTTCCTGCATCTGTCGAGAGAAACTGCTCTCGATGCAATCGTCATCATCGAGCGTGGAATACCTAAAAAAAAAAATTTAAAAATAAAAAATAATCCAAAAAAATAACCAAAAACTTAAAAATAATCCAAAATAATGACAAATAAATTCAAAATAATGACCAAAAAATTAAAAATAATCCAAAATAATGACAAAAAAATTCAAAAAAATAACCAAAAACTTAAAAATAATCCAAAATAATGACAAAATAATTCAAAAAAATAACAAAAAAATTAAAAATAATCCAAAATAATGACAAAATAATTCAAAAAATAACCAAAAAATTAAAAATACCGGTAATCCAAAATAATGACAAAATAATTCAAAAAAATAACCAAAAAATTAAAAATAATCCAAAATAATGACAAAATAATTCAAAAAAAACCAAAAACTTAAAAATAATCCAAAATACAAAATAATGACAAATAAATTCAAAAAAGTGACCAAAAAATTAAAAATAATCCAAAATAATGACAAAAAAATTCAAAAAAATGACCAAAATATCATACTTCCGTTTATCGTAGCCGAATATTTCGCGTATATGTTTGGAATAATCCTCGTCGCCACTTTCTCCTGGTCCGTCATCGATGAAATCCTCCATTTCACAATCCTCGTCGTCATCGTCGTCGAAACGGCGCTTAAATTCAGGGCGATACATAGGGGGCCCACGTCTCGCATTCGGGCCCCCCAACTGTCGCTGTCTGTTGAGTGAATCGTTGGAAAACTTAGACTGACGGACAACAGCGTTGGTTTTGGCTCTTTGAGTATCATTGGCGGGTCTCGCTTTGTTGTTGATTGGTATCAGATCTCTCGGCGGGAATTCCTTTCGTTCGAGCGGTTTCACCGGTGCTGCTCTCGGTCTGGGCGGCGGTGGTAACATTTGCTTCGCATTTGTATTCTTAGTTTGCGCCGGTACAGTTCTTTCTCTACTCGAGGGAGTCGTGAAAGGCACTTTACACGTCGTCGACGTTGCATTTTTAGTCGATTTCAACGGTTCCGCTCGCGATTTAGTCGCGGGCGTCTGTTTTTTACCGCTCGGTTTAATGTTTTGTGCCGCTTTTTCGTTCTCTCCAGGTATGATGACTGAAAGTCCCAATTTCCGCGCCTGTTCTTCGAGATATCGTTTCTTCTCCGCTTGAGTCATTAGTCTAGCGTCCTCCTCCATCTTTCTTTCGGGGATCTTAATCGGCTCGTGTTGTTTTGTTTTCGCGAGGTTTATCAAGGAATTAAAATCCATCGAAGACGCGAGTTTTCTGGTTGGGAAATTGATTTTTCCTTGTTTCTTTTCGAATCGGGGTTTGTCCCGTGGTGGGAGCGCCGGCGTTCTTTTGTTATTCGTCGGCGGCGGCGGCGGAGGAGGATTTCTCTTGATTTCTTGACTTTTCGTTTGTTTCGGCTTCGATGCAATCTCTGTTCTGTTCTGTCTGTTGTTCACGTAATTTGTAATCTTTTTCACGTGATTTGGTCGTAAATTTTCCTGAGTTTTCGCCTTTATCTCGACTGAAGCTGCCGGTTCGCTAAAAAAAAAAAAAAAACAATTTTTTGGTTAACTACAAAGTTAATAAATTTGTTTTTTTTTCTTCTCCTTTTTTACCTTCCGTCGACCTCAAATTTTCCGAAGTTGTTGTCCTTTGTTCTTTTAGCCATTGCACTCGCTTTGCGGTTGTGTTTCGCGGCTGCACGAAGTGATAAAAGTTCGTCACGTTTTTGCGCCTCATGCGCATCTATTAAAAATAAAAATATTTAATTTTTTCGTTCGGTTTTTACACTATACTCACCTTGTTTTCGTTTTTCAAAGTTTTTTCGTTCCAGAAACTTTTTCACCGCGTCGCTTGTGACGTTATTCGATTTCAATCTCGCCTTCATCGCAATTTTTCTCATTTTCTCCTGAAATTAGGCCGGAAGTTAGAATTTTTCAATTTTTCAATTTTTGCATTTAAATTTTATGTTTTTCTTCGTGTTTTATGTGTGTTAATTCAACACTGAAGACGTAAACGTTGGCCTATTTACGACATTCAACATTACAACAAAATGTTGGATTTTAAACACGAATACATCAAATCACTGTCAAATTCCGTTATTTTCTTGATTATTTGTGGCAATTAATTACCTGTTCCAAAGCCCTGTTTTTGTTGTCGTTCGCCAGATTAAGAATTTTAGAAAAATCCATTTTAGAGTTTAAGGTAACTGATTAACTAATTTGTTAGGAAACTGTCGACGAAACAGCTGCAAGTCAAGGAGTTGGTAACAAACGTTTCCATCCGGTTTCCATCGACGACTTTTCTGCCACCTAGTGCTAAATTTCAAACTTTAATCACGTGAATGTACAGTATCAAATTCACAAACTGTTCAATTAGAAGCATTGTTATTCAAAATACGATTCTAGAAAAAATAAATTTTTATTTAAGCTTTAACTTTCACTTTAAATTTTTTTTTTACTATGAAAAAATTCCATTCAATCATAGTCGTAATAATCTGTAAAATTATTTAATTAATAAAAATGGCGGACTGTTTATTTTTTTTAAAAATTGCTTTAAAACCTTTGTTTAGGAATTTTGAATCGTTTTCTGACGATTGTGTCGGAATTATGTCTTCTGTTAGTGGCGGTGGTTGAACTTGTTCGGGTCCAACCGGTCCAGCAGGGCCAAAGGGCGACGGTGTTTGATAGTGGTCTAGTCCTGGCGCGTTCTTGGCATAAATTTCAGCTGCAATTTCCAAGAATTTAATTAAATAAACACAGATTTTAACTAATTAAGTGTTCCTTTTAGTGTACCCTGATGGGATAACGCCCAAACTAAAAAAGCGATCAGCAAAGACGTAAAAACCAACAGTAAAATTGCGAGAATGCAAATGCAACCAATTCGCCAAGCCCTAAAATCATACACTTTTAATTATTTTTATCATGAATCGCCTGTTTAATATAAATTTGCCGTTCATATCCGCGTCTTTCCAACGTCGATGGACACGGTTTTGGACGGACTGGACTCCCATTGGCTGCCTCTGTTTGATATGCTAAATTGTGTGATGGACGATGATGATATTGGACAGGTTTAGATGACATTTTCAGTCGTCTTTCATTCAAATTGCAACGAATAAACATGACGTCATTCAAACGATTGTTATAATTTATAAAAAAAAAATTTATTCTTGTCTAAAAAAATCGATAAAATATTTATAAAAACTCGAAAAATGAACAAATATACACAAAAATGAACAAATATACATAAAAACACACAAAAATGAACAAATATACATAAAAACACACAAAAATGAACAAA
>JAQFXT010001946.1:0-14402 GCA_034683725.1 Strigamia crassipes
AATACCCTTTTTATCAATGGTGATATGAGTTTGATTAAAAATCACCGAAGATGGCGGTCCAGCACAAACGAGAGGTCGAACTTTTTTATACAACTTGAGAACAGAAGCATCAAAGGGGTTGTAATCTGGTATTTTACATCCGGCCGTATCAACCTAATTTAATTTTTAAATAATAATTTTTCAAATTTTTCCGATGAATAAAATAACTAGCTGCCCCCAAAAAGCATGTTTAACGTTGCAGTTAACGTTTTGTTGTTTAAATGCTGCGCATACGCCCACTGCGACTTACAGCAGAATTAATCAGCCGCCATTTTTTAAGGTAGATCGAGACAACCATGCTGATTCCTCACCCATAACTTAACATAAGTTACGAACGCTTAATATGCATGGGGCAGTTTTGGGATGGCATTGTACTCTTAAGAGGCTTTTTATTTATCTTTATATTTAGGTCTTAGTCGTGCCGAAAAATTATTTGCTTGTTGTGCCACTTTATTTCGTTACAGTTCTGCTAAAAATGGCGCTTAGTCTAAACATCTTTTCGTTTGCAGCTACTAATAAGGAATTTGTAGAATTTGGCCGATTACATTTTTTAAACGTAGAACTTTTAACTTGCAAATTTGTACGCTTTAAGTTATGAGTTATAAGTCTATCCATTTGGCGAAAGCTGTTTTAATGAATGAACATTCAAAACGGGTAGGACCAAATTTGCGACGCCCAAATTTGCGACCCATTATTTTGGTCCCAAACTTGCGACGTTGCAGATTTGCGACGAATTAAATTAATTAAAAATTTATTTAATTTATTTAATTTATATTTGCAACGTCGCATATTTGCAACAGTGCTAAAACTGGTCGCAAATTTGGGCGTCGCAAATATGGTTCCCGCCCGTTACAACTCTGAACGTATAAATGTAATAAATAACTTAATTTATAAGTTATACATAAGTTATTTGAAGTTAAAAAATGTAATCGTCAAACTTCTAGTATCTTACCAGGTATCCTTTTGAGTTGTAACTTGCAATTGCCCGAGATAAAATTAAATCAAGCGATTTATTATTATGATTAGTGATTGTGTACTGGGCTAGATTGGCCCGGCGGGATACCAGGAATTTTCCGGTGGCCCATGCAGTGCTGGACTGGCCTGGAGGGAACCGGGTGGTCCGTGCAGGATTGGACTGGCCCAACAGGATACTGGAAATTTTCCCATCGTGGCCCGACCAATCCAGATTTTCCGGTACGAAATTTGTTCCCAGTCCAGCCCTGATTGTGCATACAGCAAACATGATGAACACTGCCATAATGCAAGTGACAAGAATTAATTTTTGTCGTAATTGAGCCATTTGTTCTCATAAAAAAAAACAAGCCTAATTGGCTGAGCCACTAAGCAGCTTGAACAGAATTATCTGAAATAGAAACACCTGAATGATGTTTGTGGAAATCAACTAGTTGTCAATGTTATCATACGATTTCAGTTCAAAGTTATGTGGTAAAAGGATGAGTTGCATACATTAAAGCAAAATGAAATCAAATAGTCACTACTTTACTCATATTATTAAAAATTATACGTAAGGTAATTAAAGTTAATTATTGGAAATACAATAAATTCATTTTATATGTATCGGATAACAAGGAACGTGGTGAGTAAATGATTGAATTATGAAGATTTTAGTGAGGTATCCCACACTTAAAAAGTTGATTGTTTTGAAATTATTGCGCGATTATTTTTCGAGAGTTTAATCATATGAATGTCACAATACAATCATTTCTGCTTGTTCGGTCACATAAGATAGAAAATTTTGGTAATTCTATAACTATTTAATCACAAGTTAGTTGCGTTATGGACTTTTATGACTATATTAAAAATTATAATTAAATTGTGATGATTTAAGAAGTTAAATTACAGCAGTTGAAAAAGGTAGAAAATATTGTTACGCGCCTAAAGCCGCGCTATTAGCTAGCAGGCTGTTGACACGAATTACGAGTAATTAGCTCGCGAAATCTTTCAAGCGATGGCGCTGATGGCCAACATGAGAAATGATGTATCATCAAGATCAGTGTCAACTAACAACACTTCGCTACCTAGCGACAAAATTAAACACTCAACAACAATGGCGGGAGGAATATTAATTTTGAATTTTGATTCAACAGTCACAAAATTGTTGTTAACGTGTACTGAAACGAATCCTCAACTCTGACTAACAAATTCAAATCTGAAATCTCATTAAATTTTCCTTTAATTAAAATTAATCAAAAAAAATTAAATAAAAATGTCAAAAAAATTATACAAACCAAAAATTGGTTTTCATCCACAAATTTATTAATATTTTCCCATTCAGATTGCATCAAATAACTAAATAAAACACACAAAAAAAATTATTTTTTCTCTCCACTAAAAGCCTATCGCTTACTCATGCCAAGCAAAACTTATGTCTACCCCTCCTGGGTCAGGTCATGGCGCTATGGAAGGATAAAACAGGTTTAACCAACATAACTTTGATCACAATCCTTATTAATGCCTGCTTAACCAATCGCACTCGAAATTACCACATTTATCTATTTATTTATTAAGAAACCCAAACAAATATCACTGGGACATCCAAACGCCTGGAATCAACACCTTGAAAACAATCCACAGATCCGTGTGTAGCCACGTCATCCAACAGGTAACCAAAACAGGTGAAAAACAAAAATGTATAAAAATATAAAAAATTCTATTTCTAAATAGTTTATCTCCACAAAAACAATGGATCCAGATAATATTAAAAGACGCCAACAACTCAATTCAACCTACGACCAATTAAAACAAAGTTTGGAAAATTTTTCATCATGTCCCAGACTCGAACGAATGTCCATAATGAGTTTCGCCATTTCACTGTGGACGAAAAAAGAAGTGAAAACGAAAATAATCGATTATTTCTGCGGCCAGAAAACACAGCGACAGAAACGTAAAAAATGGCGGGAAGTCGAAGAACAAGTGCTGAGCCAAACAAAAGCCATTTCCCTCCAGCACGTATTGAAACACGAGTTGGAATACGCAATCGCGACCATCAGCGTGCAGATCCTCCACTGGATCAAATACCTCGGCAGATACACTTGGTCGCACGCCACCGTACCCAAAGATTACATCAACGACATCGCGTGGACCATGTACGGCACGATCGACAAGAAAAAAACCTTCCGCTTACTTCTGAACAACCAAACCCTCAGAACCAACGGCAGCCTCTTCAATTTGGCGTACAACTTTTTCCTGAAGACCGACATTCCCGTTCTTTGGTTCGAGATGTCGCCGCACATGCAGCGTCTCTACGAAGCGAGCAAAGTCCCCAAAGCCGGAACCACCGATTTCCAATTCTCGGTCTTAGCGCAGAGGATCCTCTACAAACCCTTCTTCCCGCTAGCCGTGATCATCAACAACGGAGTGTTTTCGCTTATTATAAAAAGCGGCCATGATTTGGCTATAAAATATATCTGGGAAGTGATAACCACTTTGGAGAAGCGAGAAATGATAGCGAAAGGATGGTCCACTTTGCGGGATCATTGGAAAGTTGATATATTTTATTTCTTGCTCAAACATTCTTCGGAGAAAGAATTGAAAGCGATGATCATCGGTCATTCGGGTTATTTATTGGAACGCTTGGCTTTTTCCAGCAGGCCGTGGCAGGAGTATTTCCTACCGGGCGTTTCTTATTTGGTGGAGTTTGTCTCCGCCGAAGAATTAGTCGGGCTTGTTCACACGATTTTGGGACGGATTGCCGAAAGCGGACTGCGCGGGATCCCGATAAAGCGATTTCTTATAGCGTTGTGGAAGAGAAGCTCGGATCACGTCAAAGAGATGGTTTTGGTTAAGTCCACTTGCCGGTTGTCGCTTTTGCTGAGCGAGAAAAATTTGGACGTGTTGCAACTCGTCTTGCGGGAAATGACCGAAGCGCAGGTCTACCGGATGATGGTGTCCGAAGACGCCAAAGCCAAGTGTTTCCGGATAGTCGTCAACGGGGAATTCGATTTTGAAATTTTTCTTGGGAGTATTTTCCGCACGCGGGTATTGATGGCGGATTTTAAGAAGGAACTTGCGATTTATGGAATTAAGGATGTGAAGACGTTGTTGCTTGGGAATAAGTACGAGATGTTTTTGAAGTGGTGTTTGGCATCGGAGGAGGAGATGGTGAAGGTGAAGAGGAAGTTTTGCAGTTATAAGTTTCTTGAAATGACGCTTTCGACTTTTACTATTTCTGAGAATATCAATGTTGATCGGTTTTTTAATTGGTGTTTGTTGCCGGCAAGCGATGCGTTGAGATTGAAGCAGATGGTGGTCAAGGAGGAAATGTTGAAGAAGGCGAGAGTTAAAGCGCATGTGCTGAAAATGGTTAAAAAGGATTTGTTAAACAAGGATATGTGAAATTGATTTAAGTTTATATATATATTATGAGTTGTACAAACAAGAAACTTAATTTTGATATAAATATACTCGTTTTATATGTATTTTTATTTATTTTGTTTATTTATTTCAGTAAACATTACGATTCCAAGTTGCCATTTTGTTTGTTTACAATTTGGGTTCCATTAAATTCAATTTATTATTGAATTTATTTATTATCGTGGAATTACAGGGAAATTGGTAAAATTACCAATATTTTTATTTTTGGCGGTCAAAAATGGCGATTTTTAAATCTAGAGCGGCTCGGGTCAAACTCTCAAGTTTTATGACGTCATTGATTATCAAACGTTTTATTTTTTGTTAACAGATGGCGGTAAAAATCTATTTTTCATTTGGGACGAAGTTTTAAGAACGTCAACCTCTAGAATAAACTTTAGTTGTTTAAAAAATCTGATTTTTTTTTCACACATTTTTAGTCAAGAGTATTGTCTGATTTTTATTTATTAAATCGGCATTTTCTGCTGATTAATCATTAATCTTTTGTCGCGCAGTATAAAATTCTATTTCGTCTGGATGTAAACTCATGAATTATCAACATACACAACAGAAAGGACAGAAATTGACGTCATCGGAGGGGAACACGCTTCCAGAGGTACGAATGGACAGCTGGGAATTAAACGCGTGACACCAAATCCAAAACAACACTATTTTACATTTAAAATAAAATCCAACATCCTACCGCTGTAAAACTTAACAAAAACTAACATTTTAAAATAAAAACCTAAAACATTAAACAAATAACGATCATTTTAAACCCTGAAGAACCAAACTCCGAATATCCCCACCACCATCCAACCACCGACCAATCAGAAAGCCCCATTCGCGCTGCCTAGTGTGTGCATCATCAGTTAACCTTCATTGCTCTCAGTACTCGCTCGAATGTGGATTGCGCTCGCTGCCGATCGTGTGTTGTGTTTTTCTTTCATCTAAATCGTCGACAGGAATACTTTCCCCTTTTATCGACGTCAAACCGCCTTAACAACAAGATCAGGCACGAGCTGGCGAAACATGGTAAGCAAAAATCAACAAAAATATTCCGCAACAAATCTCGTGACAAACTTAAAAAGAAAAAAAAAAGCCGGCAAAACAACACGAATGAACAAATTAATTAATTAATTAATGAATTAACGGTTTTATCGTTAAATTAAGCGAAAAATTCGGTTTAGAGTGAGTTTTTCCGCAAAAAACGCGATTTTTGCAGCGCGAAATTGAAATTTCGATGCAAAATTCGAATTTTGAGGTGAATGAAAAATCGCTTTTTTTTGTTGTTGATATTTTTCGGGAATTAAGTATTATTCTTCGAAAGTAAGTATTATTTTGGTCGAGAAAAGTGGCAAGTTAATGTGGTCTAGAACGAGGTTTAAACGTGCGTAGCCCCAAGCGGTGAACCTGCATTCCAGTTACGGGGCCACCTCGCTCTCGCTCTCGCTCTCGCTCTGCTCTCTCTCCCCTTAACTTTCTTTTCAGTCCAGCGACTCAAATCGCGCGGACACTCGCGCGTTATTGCCACTGTTTTATCCACTTTTCCTACGCTTAATTTTCATTTTTTTTTATTATTTTTATCTTTTGCGTTTGCTAGAAGTTTGCGGAATTAGAAAGTTAAAAAATATGATAAATGGCTTAAGGGAATTCAAAAAGTTTTGATTTTTTTTTTCTTCTTGTCTCGTGTTGTTTTTTTGTTTGCATGTGAAATGCATGTGCGCATAATTTGTAGAAATCACATTACAAAGGTGCTTTAACCATGTTATGTCAATGGGATGAAGATATCTACGTGTGGTAGGGCCCGACGAGGGTTTTGTTGATGAAAATTTTTTTACTGAAATATCTGCGAGTAGAAAAATTAAAAATTTGACTACCGGAGACGATTGTTTGATCGAAAGGTTATTGGTTCGTTAATTGTAGTTTAGAGCGCCATTAATGTCGTTAAATTGACGACATTATCGTAAAGAAAGTGCGTTTTGAGGAAGATGTTTTTACGGTAAATAATTTGAGATTTTGTGACGAACAAATTCATCGTTTACGTATTTTTGGTCGCTACTGTAGATGTTTTTACGGTAAATCTAACGAAAGTTTATTAAAAATAGAGTATACGACATTGTCCCGCCAAAGTTTTCGTTTTAAAGTAGCGAGGCTTTGGGGCCCCTGATTTATTCAGAAATTGAGAATTTGCGGGGCCCCGTTGACAATTCAAACTTGGTAATTTGTTGATTGTACATTTCTCACGGGAGAAGGGCCCCGTGTCGAGGTGGGGGCCCCTAAATTGCCCAAAATGATGTTGATAAAAGAAGGGTTCTATATAGGGCTCCTTGGGTTTTAAACCAGGTTTTGCAAAATCTGTTGAGGGGGCCTTTAAATCAGGTAAAAAAATGGGCCCTAAAAAAGACCCTAAATTCCCCGAAAAAATGTCGAAAAAACTGGGGCCCTAAAAAGTGCTTCGAAAAGGGCCCCGTGGATCTTGAAATCCACGGGGCCCCTAGTAATACTAGCGGGGTGACGAGAGTTTTTCAGCGATAGTAAGGGGTTCCTACGTTCGGGGCCCTAAAAAGTGCTTCGCAAAAGGGCCCCGTGGATCTTGAAATCCACTTTCGCAAGGCGGGGCCCCTAGTAAAATTAACGGGGTGACGAGAGTTTTTCAGCGTTAGTAAGGGGCCCCTACGATTGGGGCCCGCATAATTTGGGGCCCATTGATGGATATTTGTACGATTTGGTTAATATTGAATTTTTGTCCATTTGCAGCTTCTACAACGGAACGGAAAGTCGTAGCGTGGCGACGGACACGTCGTATCCTCTTAATACGACGATGAGGTGTTTTGTCGGAATAGTGTTGGTAGCGCAGCTCCTTCTGCACTACACGGAGAGCGAACAGACTCGCGAGTTTACGATAGTGGAAAACGTGCCGACGGGCACGTTGGTCGGGCTACTCGACGACCCGGACGCGCGCGCCACGACGTACCTGATCGTCCCGTCGCCGGGCAGCGCCGTCGACTCCGATTTGCTGATCGACCAAGCGACCAAAGAAATTCGCACGCGAGTCGTCCTCGATCGCGAGCTGAGGAACTCGTACACATTCGTCGCCATCCCGTCGGACGGCGAAAACATTCGCGTGCTGATCCGCGTCAAGGACGAGAACGACAACGCCCCGAAGTTCGCCGCGCCCACGATGTCGGTCGAGTTCCCCGAAAACACCCCGCGCGACGTGAAACGAACGCTGAACCCGGCACGCGACTCCGACCTCGGCATCTACAACGTGCAACAATACAAAATCGTGTCGGGCAACACGAACAACGCCTTCCGACTCTCGTCGCACCGCGAACGCGACGAAGTCCTCTACCTGGACCTCCAAGTGAACGGATTCCTCGACCGCGAGACGACGCCTTTTTACCGGCTCGTGATCGACGCGTACGACGGCGGCACGCCCAAACTGACCGGCTCGATGACCGTCAACGTGACGATCGTGGACGTCAACGACAACCAACCGATCTTCAACCAGAGCCGCTACTTCGCGTCCGTGCCCGAAAACGCCACCGTCGGAACGAACGTAGTGCAGTTATTCGCGTCCGACATGGACGAAGCGGACAACGGACGCGTCAGCTACTACATCAACAGACGCCAGTCGGACCGGGAGAGGTTCTTCGAGATCGATCGCGACAGCGGCGTCGTGTCGGTCAACAAGGGACTCGACTTCGAAACGAAAGACGTCTACGAATTGGTCGTCGTAGCGCGCGACGGAGGCGCGCAACCCCTCGAAACGACCACTTTCGTCACTTTGCGCGTCTTGGACGTCAACGACAACCGTCCGACCATCAATTTGATATTTTTATCGGACGACGCGTCGCCGAAAGTGTCGGAGGACGCGCAGCCGGGGAAATTAGTCGCTCGGATCAGCGTCAACGACCCGGATTCGAAGACCGAATATTCGGACGTGAACGTGACGTTGGAAGGCGGCGGGAGGTTTTTCGGACTGCGCACGAGAGATCACGTGGTTTACTTTTTGTACGTCGAGTCGGAGCTGGACCGCGAACTCGTGCCGAACTTGACGCTGTCGGTGTGGGCGACCGACCAGGGCCAGCCGCCGCTGCAGGTGTCGCGGGGCTTTGTGCTGCACGTGACCGACGTGAACGACCACGTGCCGACGTTCGCCAACAACGTGTACTTCGCGTCGGTGCAGGAGACGGCGGATCCGGGGACGTCGGTGGCGCAGTTGACGGCGATGGACGCGGACGAGGGCAACAACTCGCTGGTGAGCTACGCGATCAGGGATACGCCCGACACGCACTCGCAGTGGTTCGAGATCGATCCGAAAACGGGCTTGATTACGACCAGGTCGCACGTCGATTGCGAGACGGATGCGGCGCCGCGCGTCCTCGTCGTGGCGGCCGACGCCGGTGTGCCGCCGCTCTCGTCCAGCGTCACGCTTACGATCACCATTTTGGACGTCAATGATAATCAACCGATTTTTGATCAGAGTTTCTATCACGTGGCTGTCAACGAGAGCGTCGCGCTGGGCACCTGCTTTTTAACGGTAGGACGTTTTTCTTTTTGTTTCGTTTGTGTTTTGTTTGTGTTTGGTTTTGTGTAGTGAGTAAAATAGAAAGTGACATTAAGGGACTAAAATTTTATTTGTTTTGAATAAGTTTGAAAAAGACTGAAATTTAATTTTTGTGTATGAAAAGTTTGGAATGAGTATTAATTATTTTTAGTAATAAAACAAATTGTGGATTTGGGACGTGTAAAAATTGTTTAAAAGTAATCATTTTTTCGAGATAAAAGGCTTATAATGGTCTGAAATAATTTTTTTTAAAGGAAAATAATTTAAAATAATTTTTTTTTTTTTAAAAAGAAGAGTGGTTTATAATGGTCTAAAGTAGTCTTTTTAATGAAGAAAAATGGTTTGTGATGGTCTAAAATGGTTTTTTAAAGAAGAAAAATGGTCTAAAATATTTTTTTTTAATGAAGAAAAATTGTTTATGACGGTCTAAAGTAGTTTTAAAAAGAAGAAAAATGGTTTATGACGGTCTAAAATGGTTTTTTAAAGAAGAAAAATGGTCTACAATATTTTTTAAAAGAAAAAAAAATGGTTTATGACGGTCTAAAATAGTTTTTTAAAGAAGAAAAATGGTTTGTGATTGTCTAAAATAGTTTTTTAAAGAAGAAAAATGGTCTAAAGTAGTTTTTTATAAAAGAAAAATGGGCTAAAGTAGTTTTTTATTGCAAGTAAAATGGTCTAAAATAATTTTTTTTAACCAAAATGGTCTAAAACAATTTTTTTTTCAAGGAAAATGGTCTAAAATAATTTTTTTTAAACCGGAAATGGTCTAAAATAATTTTTTTTAAACCGAAAATGGTCTAAAATAATTTTTTTTTAAACCGAAAATGGTCTAAAATTATTTTTTTTAAACCGAAAATGGTCTAAAATTATTTTTTTTAAACCGAAAATGGTCTATCATAATTTTTTTTAAACCGAAAATGGTCTAAAATTATTTTTTTAAACCGAAAATGGTCTAAAATTATTTTTTTTAAACCGAAAATGGTCTAAAATAATTTTTTTTAAACCGAAAATGGTCTAAAATAATTTTTTTTAAACCGAAAATGGACTAAAACAATTTCTTTTCAAGGAAATTGGTCTAAAATAATTTTAAAATTGAGAAGTGGTTAAAAATTTTAAAATCAAGAGAAGTGGTCTAAAATAATTTTAAAATTAAGAGAAATGATTTAAAATATTTAAAAAAATATTAAAATGGTCTAAACTAATTTTTTGAATGAAAATAGTCTAAAAATATATTTTTTTTTAAATGGGTCTAAAACATTAATTTTTGAATACGATCAGTTTCTGTCTGTTTTGGGATTAATCAAAGTGATGCATAGTTAAACCCTGGTGAGAGTGAATGGTAACACGTGGCCCCAGTGACTTGTGCGGGGGGGAGTCTTCTGGAGTGCATAATGGAATTCTAATTAAAAGCGCATTCTTTGCACTGGGCTACAGATTGGAATTCCCATTGTTAAATTAATTAAATCCTCTTTGTGTGACATTTTTTTTTTCAAACTTCATTATTTATCATTCCATTTTGAAAAAAATGAAAAATAAAAAAAATATAAAAAAAAATTAAAAAAAAAAAAAAAAAAAAAAAAATTTCTTTAAAAAAAGTGCAAAATGCAAATTTGGTGAAAATTGGTTAATTTGGTTGGTTTGGTGCGTCGAGTTGAGTTTGGTGTAGCGTGTGGTGGAAGGGTTTTTTTTTTTTTTTTTTTTTTGCTGCATTTCCATTCAGATGAGGTCACGGTGTGAGGTCAATTTCATCAAGTTCACTGCTGATGACTTGTGGCTATTGGGAAAGGTCAAGGTCTTAACAGACATTTCAAACTCATTTGCAATGGGAAAAACACAATTGGGTTTTAATTTTGCAATTGTAATTGCTCGCTATAAACACATTAGGTGACTTTGAATTGACAAAAATTTGCACGCGTCGTGGAAAGTAGGTTGGTAATTTATTCGTGTAATGTAGAGATGGAATGAAGAAAACTAGTCTGGAATGAAGGGGAAAATAACGTCGAAATGATGGAAAAATAGTCAGAATGGATGGAAAATAGTCTGAAACGATAGAAAAATAGTCTGAAATGATTGAAAAATAGTTCGACATGATGGAAACTTTATACGTCAATGGTGAAAACAGCTCGATATGCTAAAAAATAGTCTAAAATTATGGGAAAATAGTCTAAAATGATGAGAAAATAGTCTAAAAAATAGTCTAAAATGATGAGAAAATAGTCTAAAAAATAGTCTAAAATTATGAGAAAATAGTCTAAAAAATAGTCTAAAATTATGAGAAAATAGTCTAAAAAATAGTCTAAAATGATGAGAAAATAGTCTAAAATGATGAGAAAATAGTCTAAAATGATGAGAAAATAGTCTATAATGATGGAAAAATAGTCTAAAATGATGAGAAAAAGTCTGAAATGATGGAAAAATGATGTAAAACATCTTGAAATGATGGAAAGATAGTCTAAAATAATGAAAACAGTCTAAAAATAATGAAAACAGTCTAAAAATAATGAAAACAGTCTAAAAATAATGAAAACAGTCTAAAAATAATGAAAACAGTCTAAAATAATGAAAATAATTTAATTCTAGTAAAAATAGTCTGAACAGCTGGAAAAACAACTGAAACTTTGGAAAATTAGGCTAAAATGATGGAAGTGACGCATAAATTAAGAACATTTCATAAAATAAGGCTTAAATGTAAGTTAATTTCCATAAATTAACCTTAAATTTATGTATTTATTAAAATTAAAATGACATTCTAGTTTATAGTACAAAATTATATTGGACAATTCGAGTTATTAATGTTAATTAGGGCATAATTTTTTTAAACTACGTATAAACTAGTCTTAAATTAGGATTACTTCTTGTTTTATTATTATTATAATAGATTTTATGTCATTTCAGAACAAACTAGAATTTTTTTTTTATTTAATTAAAAAAAAAAAAAAAAAAAAAAAAAAAAAATATTGGGACCGCCCATAAAAGCCCAAGATGGCGTCTGCAAAAAAGAAAAAGATAGTTTATAGACTCGAAAGAGTTTTTCAATTTTTTTCCTTTCTTTTTTGTGGACTTTCCACCACCTTTCAACAAAATTTAAAAACAGAACTTAGAACCTGTGTAAAAGGTCTACAGTCCCATTTTTTAAATGCAATTCCTTTACAAAGGTTGACAGTTGAACAACCTGAGTTGAATACAAAACACGCGAAATTAGGACATTGATAGCAACTTTTCTATCTCTCATGCCCATATGCACACGTTGCGAGCTGCAAAAACTATCCCGAACTGATCCATAAACAATGCCATGCGCAAATCATAAAAACACATCGGCATCAAATGCGTGAATCTGTTTACCAACACGGATCGATCGATGTCTATCTGGGTGATATTTGGAGGAGATAAATTAGGATTAGGGAGTTTTGTTTGTGTTTGGGATCGGGAGTTTTGAGTTGGTGGAAAAAATTAAGTTTGGGAGATTTTTTTTAGGGGTTTTTATTGGGTTTATTTTGATGATTTTGGCGGTTAATGGGGAATTTTGGACTGATTTTATGTAATTTTTGGGCTTGTTCGAAAGTTAGCAGAATTTTTTAGAAAAAATCTGTAGAAAAATTGCATATTTTTTAAAGAAAAATTTTAGAATATAATTTTTTTAAAGAAAAATATCACAAATTTTTAGAAAAATTTCACATTTATAGAAAAATTCCACAAATTTCTACAAAAGTTTCACATTTATAGAAAAATTCTACAATTTTCTGGAAAATATTTCTCAATTTTCTAGAAAAATTTTCAGTTTTTTAGAAAAATGTTCACAATTGTCCAGAAAAATTTCCAGTTTCTTAGGATAATTTTCACAATTTTCTAGAAACATATATCAAATTCTATAAAAAATTCTACATAATTCTAGAAAAATTTCAACAATTTTCCAGAAAAATTTCCATAATTTTTTCAAAATTTCCAACAATTTTCTAGAAACATTTCTCAAATTTCCATATTTTTCAGGAAAAATTCCACAAATTTCCACATTTTTCAGGAAAAATTCTACATTTTTCAGGAAAAATTCCACATTTTTCAGGAAAAATTCTACATTTTTCAGGAAAAATTCCACATTTTTCAGGAAAAATTCCACATTTTACAGGAAAAATTCCACATTTTTCAGGAAAAATTTCACATTTCAGGAAAAATTCCACATATTTCAGAAAAAATCCCACATATTTCAGGAAAAATTTCACAATTTTTTCCAACCATTCTACAAATTTCAAAATACTGAAAAATATTAAAAAAAATTTGGCGACTAATACTGAAAAACAGTAAACATTTAGAAAACTTTTCAACTTTTTATTTTTTAAATTTAAAAAACAACCGATTTATGAATTAAACCACAAACACAAACACTTTTAACCATTCACATATCACAAACCACCTCACACTTCATCCCCAAACAACAAAACCAGCACTAAAATACCCCATTCAACTATCATAAACAATCCCAAAACGATTTTGATTTGTTTCCAAAACAAAAATGCCAACTCAAACCTTTTTTTTTTTCAACCTCCACAATAAATGTAATTGAAATATTTAACATTTCTTCCACTTTTTTCAAACCACTAAAGCAAAATTTGTAATCCATTTAAATTTTTTTTCCACCAAAAAAAAAAAAAAAAAAAAAAAAATTAAAAATTCCATTTTTTTTAATTAACTCGTTCCAGCGATGGAATTCCAAGATAAAATTTTTACCAAAAAAGAAAAGATAAAAAAAGTAATTATTTCTACAAATTTTTTTTTCTTAATCACAACTGAGTTTGGTATCAGGAAATGGCCGATATAAGTAAACAATTTTTTGCATCAGGAAGCTAAGTAAGGATTAGCCAACAACTGTCATTCAGAGGGAATAAAGAGACACCCTTTTTTCGCGCGATAACATTTCAATCACGCCACTTCCGGTCGAGGACAATTACAAACAAAAAGAGAGAAATGTGGAGGGAAAAAGTAGGGATGGGTCATTCGAACCCTCGAATCCTTTTGAATCTTGAAAACTCGAATGTTTTCGTTAAATTTTAAATTTAAAAGTAACTTTTGTTACTTTTGTTACTTTTCTTCCTTTTGCAAACCGGGAGTGGGGTGTTAAAAACGTCATTATTTACCAATCGGGTCACTTTTCATCTTTTTGCTTTTTACTTTTGGGTTAGTGACGCTACCTGCGCATGCGCATTTGTTTATACCATAAAAAGCTTTGTTTTACGATAAAAATGTTCGTTTTAATGTAAAAAGGCCTGTTTTTAATGTAAAAAAGCCTGTTTTTAATATAAAAAGGGCTGTTTTTAATGTAAAAAAGCCTGTTTTTAATATAAAAAGGGCTGTTTTTAATGTAAAAAGGCCTGTTTTTAATGTAAAAAGGCCTGTTTTTAATGTAAAAAGGCCTGTTTTTAATGTA
>JAQFXT010001947.1:0-14395 GCA_034683725.1 Strigamia crassipes
AACAGAGTTCAGTAGGGTGTAGAACTGATATGTTGTGCGGAACAGATAGCTACCAGCGCTGAAAAGTGACTGGGAATTTAGTTTGTGCTTTAATTTTCACATTTTATTTTCTTTCTTGCGGACAAATTTTGGCTGAATTCCAGTGGGAACTTATGCCCAATTTTTGGACAAAAAACTCTGTATTATTTGCAAAACTTTCAAAATTTATCTGTTTCTTCCATTCTCTATCCTTAATTTGGGTGTTCTTGTGACACATACCAGGAGGTGCGCCTTCAAACGCTCTAAGTACCGGGTGGGTGAGCAACTTAATGGACGGTTTGCTCTGCCGCGGCGATGGTAACCGCTACTGGAAAGACACAAGAATGCTCTGGTGGTACATTTGTTTGCCCTTTTACTCTGCATTCAAATGAGACAGCCAAAAGAAAAAACGCTTCATTGGAACTGTGCAGACATTCCAGTGTGTGTGCGGTGTGATACGTAAGGCACGGTAACGCTGCACACGCTGAAGTTTAGGCCGTAACTGGCGCCCTGGGCTAATCTTGGACTTTTTCACATGGGCAAAAGGTGGAAATAACCAAGACCGACTCGGGTTGCATCTGCAACCATTGCTTTTGCCAAAAACTTGTTAGGATTTTGCAGTGAAAACTGCAAAAACACCAGAAAACCTCGCATTTTACAAAAAAAAGTGTTAATAAAATTTGTTTTGTCAACCAAATCCTTTTGGATTTGACGTGGGCAAATGATTTTCTGTCTTCTTTGACCGTAACAAGTTGGAAAATGCCAGAAAAAAATTGTCTTGCATTAAACCACCCGCATTGGGTTTGAAAATGGCAAGTTGATTGGTCAAGATAGACCATGTGGCTACCCTTTGTCTGTGTAGACTTTTTCATTAAAATTGAAACAGTAAAAGTGGTTTCAGCATGGTTATCATGTTTATTGGAAATCAGACCTTTTTCTGGATCTGGTTCTAAACTTTAGCTTCCAAACATGCTGGATGGAAAAAGAACCCAAAAATCAAGATTTTGTACAATAAAATGTCAAGAAATTCAGAAAAAACTTGTTTTTATTTGTGTATAAAACGAAGGAAAGGTGGTTTTTATTAGGGTTAAAAGAAATTCAACATGTGCAAATTCATTGTGAAATAAAAATCGTTTTATTTTGAGATTTAACATTTAAACCAGAATAACAATTAAAAGCATGTGCATATTTAATGTACAAAAACGTTTCAGTTGGAATTTGACTCTAGTATTAGAAACATTCCAAGGTGAAAGATAGGAATTTTTTTATTTTGAGATTTAAATCTAAACCAAAGTAGGAATTCCAAAGAAAATAGGGTGAGACATAATCCTAGTCCTAGGGGAGATCCTAGAGGGATTATGACACTCAAAATTCCTGAAGGGATTAAAAATGATGTCATCTGACTCTTGGTTTAGAAGTGGTCAGTATACTAATCCTTGCTCTGCAAGTGGTTGGAAACTAATACCCACTCCCAAGTGGCTGGTGCACTATCTTTGTAATCTTCTTGTAGTATAAGTACTGGTGCAAACAGGAAGTTGAACACTTAGTCAATGCCTGTTACCAGAGGTGGTACTGAATATTCCTACTGCTTACCAGCAAGAAGAAGTATCCAGACACCATCTGAAGCCTGTGCCAGTACTGAGTTACAAATGTCTACCAATAATATCTAATGGGTCCCAGACCCAGAGGCATTAATGAACAGCATTTGCAGTATTTTACCTCTGAACAGGAGCGACATAACTTCCCAAAAAGAGTTAGAAGCAGCCCGAAAAAAACGACGTTTCAGTAGTACAACCACAAACAACCTGGTTTGAAAATGGCAAAGTTTTGGGAACACAATTGCCATGCAGTCACCTGTCTTTGTGCTGGGTTTTTATTAAAACCCATGGCAAATATGCAATGCCAGCATTGGAAATTGTAATTATTGAGAATCAGAACAGTCCCGCTCTGGTTCTAAAACTTTGTTGTTCCAAACATTTTGGGTAATACATTCTACAGATTGATGATTATTGTTAAAATAAAAAGGCAAGAAACTCATGAAAAAAGCGTTTTGTTTATTGAAAAATAAAGGAAAATGGTTTGTAAGATTGGAAAAATTCAAAATGGCCAACTTAAATTATTTAAGATTCAAGAATGTGCTTCTAAATTTTTTAGAAAAATTTTTGGTATCTGCTAGGTGATTGGGTAGAACAGTTCTCAAAACTATTGAAAGCAATAGGAGGGCCATGGTGCTCAAAATCCTTAGCAGGAAAATGATGGTGGATGTTTTAGGTGTAAAAGAGCCCCAGTTTGTAAGAAGCTGCCCTGAAATGGCGGAAGTACTTACAAGAAACACAAAACCAGAACTCCATACCATACGCATGTGTCAGACATCTCAGGATGGCCTACACAGAATCAATGAACAGTTGTGAAAACTATTGCCATTATGACACCTTGCATGTAGGAGCGTGCCGCCTATGCCCTGTGGATCCTGCCTCTGCATTATTTTATGCATGCAGATGCATGTGGGCTCGGAGCAGTCCTCATACAAGAAAAATAGCTACACTTGTTGAAAAAACAAGTGAAATTGCAGCCAACACACTTAGAAATAAGGAGTTGACTGGAAAACAGAATATTTTTGCTGTCCCAATACACTTAGAAATAAGAAATTGGGTCAGAACAAAAATAAAGATTACTTGTACACACGCTGCAGCGATGAACTTCTGAGGATTGGGGACCTGAGTTTATTAAAAAAAGCCCCTGATCTCTAGAAAATCGAAATCCGCAGTGCTGCGACAAGAATAGACAAAAGTTTAGTGAAAAGATTTATTCCATCTGATTTTTGCACCATTTGGCCACAGCCAGATGATGAAGCAGAATACGCAGAAGACTCGCTTGACACACCTGCACCAGCAACAATTGCAACACCATTGCAAACACCGCCTGTTGCAGAAAAAACACCAATGATGATAGAAAAGCCAAAAGATGCTGAGGTAAAAACAACACATTGGCCAAAACCACCATTAGTGTTAGCATTGCCCCCCAGGATTTGCAAGAAACCAAGCAGGTTTTGCGACTGACCACCAGGGACACGGCAAGAAAACCGGAACCGGAAGTTCCACGAACGACCACGTGACGTATACGTCGCGTCGTCCAAACGTCCGAACGTATTGGCCAATCATATGCAGCTAATCACGTTCACTTCCGGTCAACAGTATTTAGGGACAAAGGACCACGAGATAATCATTCGTATCTTGCAGCATGGACAACAACACCTCGTGTTCGTAAGTATTGTTTTCTCGTATTATCAAAGTTTTATGCTGTGCGATTGTTTAAACCAGTTTTCTCTCGACGATTTCTAACCGAGCTCGATGAAAAACTGGCAAGTCGTTTGTCCGGCATGCTGTGGCCAGCGTGTCGTAATTTGGCCAAACTCTGCACCCATGGCAAGTTCGAATTGCCTGGGTGACGGCGTAATCGACCGTGATCAACCCATGCAGCCAGCATTTGCTGCCTTTATGGGCCGCCCCGGTTGTCCGCTGCCCTCGCATCTGCAACAGATTTTGTGGATGCGGGTACACAGTCGACAAACCAGGGAGCGAGCCATGCAAGGAACCTAGCAATTCCCCGCCACCAACAGCAAGTGTTGTTCGACGGCACGATTCGTTTAAGTCGAAGAGGCCGCCGCGCGGTCAGAGACGCCGCAGCGGCCGCCAGAACTGCGTCACAGACCGTCGAGGAGCACGTCGTGCCACCAATGATCGAGGAACGCAATTTACAACCGATTGTCGAGGAGCACGTGGTGCCACCGACAACCGAACGACAACCGATCGCCGAGGAGCATGTGGTGCCACCGGCAAACAAATCGAGGTCGGTTTTCGACAAACTACCGTCGCTCGAAGAAGCATTGGCTAATGCACGAGCAAAGGCAGACGAAACGCAGCAGTTAGAGGCACTGGAGATAAAGGTTTGCGCCAAACTTCTAGATGCACTACTGATTGCAATTAAACTTGTGGCCAAGGAACGCTTGAAACAGAAGCAGATCCGAGAATACAAGGAGCGCATATTGCGTTGGAAACGAACCGATGAACAAACCATGCGAGAACGTCGTCGAGCAGCAATGGCAGCCACGACGACCAGTACAAGCACGTGCACAAGCACGATAACGACGCCGATCACGATGAGTGATGGCGACGTGGTTACTGCGACGAATGAGGGGATTTTTCCGATTCCGAATGAACCCCTTCAAACGACCGCAGTATTGTTTAGATCCAACTGCCACTTGGAAATACCCCGACCCGGACTGGTTTTTGGTCCTCAACCGGTATTTTCGATGGTAGAGAGTTTGGCGCAGTTTCAGCTGCTGAATGCGACCAGTCTCTGCAACCAGTCCATGGAGGTGGACCTGATGTCGGACGCAGAGACGGTCTCTCAGGGCCGCCCACCGACGCCAACTTTTCAGGTCGACCGAGCAGGTCGAAAATCAAAGGAAAAGGGACGTCGATCGCGAAGAAAACGCATCGAACGCGGAGCACGGCGTCCGTAAAACGGCCGACAAGGCGCGGATTGGTCAACACGCTGCCCAACAATGCAACTGAAACACTGCCTGACGCCGCACCAACTGAACGCATGGAAGCCAGCCCGGCCCCTGCGACGTCGCCACACACGCCGACGATGCCACCGACGCCTGGCAAGAACATCTAGGACAGTTTTTCACCGAAAACACCGGTTTTCTGCCCATTTGTTCATCATTTCATGTCATAATAATATTTCTAAATTTGTTAAATAAAATTTCACAATAGTTAAAGTTTTAAAAGTGTTTATTGGGAAAAATCCTGTTAAAGGGTTACACCTAGTTGCAAATAGTGTTAAAAAAGATTTCAACAACAGTCTTGAATTTTAAAAGTGTTTATTTGAAGACAACTGTCAGAATTTATAAAAATATCTTGATAATTTCATAAAAGTGTATACATTTTCTTCTAGGGTGTTGGTGTATCCAAAAGTTGTGGTTTGCTCCTGGTAAGTGGTACGTTCCTCCTCTGATTCTTGGTTTCCTGTCGTTGGCCGCTCCAATCGAATGGTTGATGCATAATCTGGCGAGTAAGCTAAAAAAAAAAAAAAAAAAAAAAAATGTGGTTTTTACCTGTGTGCGCGCGCTCGCAAATCATTGAGTCCGTCGCTCTACTTCTTCTGGGGGGGGGGGAGATGTGACCGCCAGGCGATCACTGGCCAACGTTCGCGACCCCCGTCGCAGCTCCCTAACATTAAGTGGAGCTGCGACCCGTTATAGCCAATGGGGGACCGGCCAAACCGGAAGTGACGTGCACGGGGTTGCCAGTGGCCAGCAAGGCCAGTTGTTCCTAAGCCATGGCCAGCGACAGTCCTCTGGGCTGTCTCCCATGCGCGAAGGAGACCCCTTTGATGCACGATCGCTTCTGGTCATGCGTGCCCGCCCTGCGGACCGCATGGACCTGAGCGTCCGTTCCGAATAGCGCCATGTGCGTGTAGCACACCCGCGCACAGTAAATCTAACAAAGGACTCGCTGGCCACGCGGTCCATGACGGCGTGACCAGCAGTCAGGAAATAGGGATGGAGTTGAGGAACTCCATGCAAGGAAGCCACACTTAGGTCTACTGGCCCCTAGACACCACCAATTGAATAACGTATCATCTTACATTTAAATAATGTGTCTTTGAGTGTCTTTTGTATTTTAATAATTTGTGTTGCGTCCAGTACCACGTGGCCGTCCCCTTGACCAGGTGGTGACCGTAACCGAACACTCACAAATGAGTGTTTTTGATTTGTGGAATTACGCATGTAAGTGGGTCATGTCACCCACCGGATTAACTCCCCCTTTGGGATGACGTTGATGACGCGGCCGAGCAGGGAAGCAAATCAGAGGGCTCGCATTTAATCTTTTAAGCCCTTCTTTTGTATTCGAGAATTTCTATTGTAATGCAAAAAATTGATAATAAATTCAGTGTATCTTTTAAACTTAAACCTACAAGACGTGTGCGATTTTTGGAAGAAAATACATTCACTTGAACCAACTGGAAAATCAATTAGAACTCTGAAATTTGATGAATTTAAGAACTTTGACTAACAGTGACTTGAACTTTGAAAACTAGATCCATCGCAGTGTGTAATTGAGAATTTTACACTTGCAGGTGAGAAGCAATGGATTTTCAAACACATTTTCAATTGATTTGCAATGGATTTTCAAAATAGTTTTAATTGATTTGCGAATGATTTTGAAAAATAATTCCAATTAATTTGCAATTGATTTTCAAAATACCGTTAATCTCCAACTAAACATAATATAAAAATATATATTTATAAGAGGTTTATAAGAGATTCATAAGAGATTCATAAAAAATTTAAATAAAATTCATGAAAGAATAACAACAAAAAAAGATTTGAGAAATTATTCTAAAAGATTTGTAAAAGATCGAAATAAAATTCCAAACATCTTTCTTTTTTGGAGAGCAATAATTAGCAATTTTGAATTTAATGACAGTACTCGCAGTACTTGTTGCAAACTGACTAATGTTACAGAGCCGTACGATGCTGAAATGATTGAATATTCAAAAATTTCAAATTTTTGTATTTTTCTAGCTTTAGAAGTAAATGACAAAGTTATTATCAGGTCAGGCCTATTTCGCACGTCCCTACTCCACACCATTTTGGTTCCAATTCCGGAAAGAGACATCAGTTATGCCCCACCTTTAAATTTAAATTTAAATTTAAATTAAAAAATCTATAGAAATTAAAATAAATATAACAATAACAATAACAATAAAAACAATAATAAAACAAAAAATGCCCAAAAGAAATCGTTACAATTAAAAAACTGTAGCTTGTTGCTGTTACACGGGCGCCGCCATTTTGAAAACGTACGTGGATGTGTCTTTAGTGTTAATCAGTGAACAGTATGGTCAATTTTACAATCAAAACAATTTATTGATTTTAATTCAATTTTATCTTTCCCTAGAATCAAACTTAAATTTAAATAAAATTGAAACCTTGTTACGATTTGTAAAATGATTAAATATCAAAATTAAACACCAAAAACTTAAAAGGAGAAAATAAATTGCTTACTTTGTTAGTGAAAATCTGTCGATAGTGGCGCGATCCGGTGGCAATTTGAAACAACAAAATAATGGATTACCAGGCAAACTACAAATCTATTTTATTCTTAATGGTCGCCTAGTGTCGGTAATGGAGATTTCTGTGACATGGAAAGCAATTTGTATCATTTATGTAATTTATTTTCTTTTTTAAAAAACTTTTATTTATTTTTACCGAATGTTTTAACTTCAGATTGCATCACACTGCTACTAATGCCAACGTACTAAATTAGAATAAATGACGTCATGCCACAAAAACCGATGTGCCTTCATTTTAGCTTTTTTTTAAAAAAATGGATGCCCACTCTGTTAATATTATTAAGCAGGCGCGTTCATTCAGAAACAATCATTCTGCTTTTGAGATTCCTGTTTATTTAGTGGCAAAATAGAAACCTTTACACAAAAAAAGTAGTTGTTTTTACATTTACGTCTTTTACATGAATCCAAGATTATTGTTATTAATATTAAAAAGTTTTATTTCCAATCAAAAGTTCTAAACAAGCCTCCGACAGGAACTACAAAGAGACAATACATAACCGAAAAAAAACAATATATTTATTTTTGTTTTGCCCGCTAAAGCTATAAGACTAATAAGAGAAAAGTGTGAATTTGAAATTACACAACACAATCAATCAAATGATTACAGTTTGACAGTTAATGATAACTTAGAAAAATTCTATATTATGTTTATTACAAACTTATACTTCAGATTAAATAATGGTCAAAAACGTTTTGGCTAAACACATTTTAGCGCATTCTTTAACATGTCGATGAAGCAGAATAGAAATAATTGTAGTTACACAATGTAGGAAGTTTAAAATTAATTCAGAAAAAAGATAATTAGCATAATAGTAGTATGCATGTAAAGTCGTGTACACTTAAAACTAGAGAGAGACAACAATAAAATGTGGTAATCAACTATTACATAAATGTACATTGTAACATATATGTGATAGAATTGTTACAGACAGTAAAGAAATTTCTTATTTGTGATTTAGCAAATTTTAGTTAACTTCTTTTTGACAAAAGGAACCGTTTGAGTAAACGTGATGTGCATTAAAGTCAGTAGAGACATTCCAACGGTGAGGCCTAATGCATTTCCAATATCAGAGATCAAAGTGCTAAACGAATAAACTAATTCTTCTTTTATGAGCTCAACCTTATTTGTATACATGTCCCACAGTGTAGCAAATATGTAGGGCACCAATGATGATGGATAATTAAATGAGGTAAGTTTGTAGGCCAATATTTGACATGGTCGTGGACAGGAACACTCTTTTTCAACATCAGTCAATAAATGAATTTTGTAATACAATCTACGCACATCTTTGGCCATTGATGAAGAGTTGCACATAATTGTGTCCTCGTTGATGGCAAATGGCATACTAATAAAAACAATGCAGTATTGAGTTTAATTAAGATATTAGTTTTTTTCTGGTTTTAATGATGTTTGATCTGAATGGTAAACATGTCTTACCTGCTTTGCCACATACATCATGGTAGCTGCAACTGGACGCAGAACCATGCATTTCGGGGCACGTGTAAGGGGCCTGCCTGTCTGTGAGAACCGGATTAAGGGGGGTCAAGGGCAACGAAGCAATTTTTCAAGCGCCCCGATTCTATCAAGGGCCCTCAGTACTGTGCGGCAACACTTCACTGTGAGACACTTCACTGCGCGACAGTTCGTAGCGGACTGCTCACCGCGCACCTAATCACCGCACGTACATTTCACGGCACGGACATGTCAATGTGTGCCGACTAATCACGCGCCAGTTCATTGCATGGACAATTAACCGCGCGCCAACTCATCGCGCACCTTTTTCATTGCAAATTATTATAATTATTTTTTTTTTTAGGATAGCTTACCGCAATTAATTTTTTTTTAGTGTAAAAAAATCGAATTTAAATGTTATTATAATTTATCTGACCTGCAAAGTTGGAGTTTCTTTATTTTGTTTGCTAAACAGTTTTGTTTGCAATGGTAATATTCACTCGTATTTGAAGTACATGGGTTTTGAATAGTGTTCAAGTTGTGCACCTATCACACCAGAAAGAAGAACTATAAATTTGTATATTAAGGTGATGATAAGAGTTTGTTTTAATACTTGCGACTAGTGTCTATTGTACAAGGTGACCAAGAAAAACCTGATGATTTTGTAATTGTAATTACACCGTAACTAATGAATACTTTTATTTGCAACTAAAACCATTCAACAAAGATTTAAATGCCATTTTTACGTGTGGAAAATGATATCATTCAGATCCATTCTTAGGTGACCCAGAGAGACTTGACTACAGTAATGATTGGTGGGGCAATTCCAGAACAAATGTTACAAAGAAAATCTTCTGCTTAAGGTCAAAACCCACCATCATAACATACCAACATTTTTGGCACCTATTGTTTGGTGCGCCCGATACTGCACCAATCACTACTGCAGGCATGTCTCTCTCTGCCTCGCCCAGAAAGGTATCCGAGACATATTATCGTTTACACATAAAAATGACATTGAAATCTTAGTACAATGGTGTTAGTTTCAAATAAAAATTTTAATTGGTTACGATGCAATTTACAAAATCATCAGGTCTTTCTAGGTCACCCTTTATTTATTTTTAATTGTTTAAATAAAATTATAGTTGTAAGTTGAGAAGGAAGTTCTAATTTGGCTGTGTTTGGAAAATTTGGATCTTCAGGTGGACTGAAATAGATCTAAAACAAAACATAAAAATGATTTATCATATACTGAATTGATATTGTTCTTACATTTGAAACGTCTGGTTTGCAAATATTATCCGCCTCCAAGACTATTAAAGCAGCTACCGACATTGTTTTATACTTTTGTGGAGCTTAAAAGTTATAAAAATTAATTACAAAATAAAATTGAAAAACTCATCTCAAGAAACATTACCAAATGAATATTTCACGCAAATGCCATCCGTATAGTTAAATGTAGTCATGCTATTTTTATAAAACTCCAATCTCAAACCCTAAAAATAAAAAAATATGTTTAAGACAAATAAAACAGTGGCAAAGCAGTTGAATGTGATATGAGTGTTTGGCTACGGTCACCAAGTGGTCAAGGGGACGGCCACGTGATGCTGAATGCAACACACACTTATAATTACAAGAACACACAAAGACACACTATTTAAATGTAAGATATTAAGCTTTATTCAATGTTTGGTGTCTAGGGACCAGTGCACCTGGTCTAGGGGCCAGTGCATTACAATCGTGGACCGCGTGGCCAGCGAGTTCTTGGGCAGTTTGCATTGCGCGCCGGTGTGCTACGCGCACACGGCGCTAACAGAACGAACGCTCAGGTCCATGCGATCCGCAGAGCGGACACGCATGACCAGAAGCGGCCGCGCATCGTTGGGGTCGTCTTCGGTGATGGGAGAAAGCCCAGAGGACTAACGCTGGCCATGCAGGAGATAAAACTGCCCCTCGGGCGCTCTGGCGACCCCGTACACGCCACTTCCGGTCTGGCCGGTCCCCCATTGGTCACGTAACGGTCGCAGCTCCACCTAACGTTAAGGAGCTGCGACGGGGGTCGCGAACGTTGGCCAGTGATCGCCTGGCGGTCACAGTGATTTTTCCAGTATGATGCGTGTAAAGAAAATGATATAGTTAGACCTACAGTTTCTGTGGAGCGATACGTTATACGAACGTCAATGCGCCAATAGAGGGCGCGCATACGAGACGTTCAATTGGAAGAGAGGACGCACAGATCAAGGTACCTAAAATTGTATAGGTAGCGCCAATCGCGGCCTGCGCGTGAAATTCTCCCGCGCAGGATGTGCGCACAACGTCATTATGAGGCCATGTTGAGGGTTAAGTCCCCATCGCAAATATCAACAATCTACACGTGAGATCACTTTTCAAATTTTCAGTAATCTTAGCAAACTAAGTGTAAGTAAAAGCAAAAGTAAAAAATAAAATAAAATCTAATTTGTTTTATTTATAATTATTTGTTTATTTACTTATTTAGACAACTGCTGCAGATTGAGATTAGTCTGCTGTAACACTGCACCTAACTATTTCACTGTTTATTACCAATTGCCAAATTTAAAGGAGAAAGTAAAAAATTTATTTTCAAATTGGTTATGTTATTTTAACAATTAGATTTAAATCATTAAAAGTTGACTTGAATTTTTTTAATTCATGAGTATTCTTTTTAAACACTAAGTAATGACCATGATTTCGTTTTAAACATTAAATACTTATTATTTTCTTGTTTTAAGCATTAAATAATCAGTATTTTCTTGTTTTAAGCATTAAATAATCAGTATTTTCTCATTTTAAACTAAATAAATTCAATTTTTTTGTTTTAAACACTAAAAAAATTTATTTTTTGTTTTAAACAGGAAATAAATTCAATTTTTTTATTTGAACACTAAAAAAATTTAATTTTTTGTTTTAAACAGGAAATAAATTCAATTTTTTTATTTGAACACTAAAAAAATGCAATTTTTTGATTTAAACACTAAAAAAATTTAATTGTTTGTTTTAAACACTAAAAAAATTTTATTTTTTGCTTTAAACACTAAAAAAATTTTATTTTTTGCTTTAAACACTAAATAATCAGTATTTTCTTGTTTTAAACACTAAATAATCAGTATTTTCTTGTTTTAAACACTAAAAATAATCAGTATTTTCTTGTTTTAAACACTAAATAATTAGTATTTTCTTGTTTTAAACACTAAATAATTAGTATTTGCTTGTTTTAAACATTAAATAATAATTGTTTTCTTGTTTTAAACGACCATATGACCAACCACATTTATGTGATTTTCATGAATTATTTTAGTTTGTGACGGTTTAAAACCGTAATAGTACGTGAAACTGCCACCAGAAGGCGCATTCGCAACTTCTAATGGCCATAATTACGAAAGCAGCAATAGAGCAATCGCTCCCCTGCATTTTACCAATTCTGATGAAAGAATAATAAATAGAATAATAAATAAAAACTCTATGTATCCATAAGTTTACTATTTATATGAAAGCGTGAATAATCTACACTCGGTGATGCAGAATTATACCACCAGATGGAGGTCTTCGCCATATCTTGACTAAGATTAGCGCACCTGCAAGGGATTAAGATATGTGCTTGCGTATCCTAATCCAGTGGACCCCTGGACAGCAAAACTGTCTCCGGTATCCATTTCCTGTATCTTGGATATCCACATCCCCTATCAGCTGATTGGAGGGATTCCCAGAGACAGTGTTCCAAATGGAACACTGAGATAATCTGTATACTGGCTCCAGTACATAAAGTGGTCTCTAACCGGAAACTGCCCCCTGACTCTTGACTCTGAATACTGAACTGAACTATATGTAAATATATGTTGCACCTGTCTAACAAATAGGTGTAGGTTTCCTCCGATGATGGAGACGTCTAACCATTTGCTGTGGTCAGAAGCCGTTACGTACGTTGCCGGTCCTATTGATTGATGCCGTCATACGCACTGAACGTTACTGGGCGTTTGCCCTATGGCGCGGTGCGAATGGTGAAGCTGCCACATATATCTGAATACCGTGCGGACACGCGAGGCTAACTGATATTGTGTGGCGATAGTAATTCCCGATCACACTTTACCGTAAATATAATGCAGACGCATGAGGAAAAACGATAAGTGTGATGGTCTCCCCAGTCTCGCTGCATTTAGCGGCAAGGTTCCCGACACCGACATGCATTGGGCAAATACCAACTGTTGCACTTGAACGAGTAGCTCCGTGCGTGTCCAATGCCTTTCCCCCTATTCCGCAGTAATAACACGACGTTAATTCTGCCCAAGACGTCACCTAACCAGACGTCGGACCCTGACGTTGTTGTGACAATGCAGCCCGCATCGAACTTCAGATCCTACACAGAAGAACCAACCTCTTGATCGAATAAGTATTCGACTTATTTGTTAGTCCTATGTATAAGTTTAGTCTATATTTAAATAGCCAAATGTCGGCATAGTTTCATGCATAACTTATTATCTCTTTGAACAACCGATAACTGCAAATGCGGTTATTACGGTCGCAATAAATGTAATGTATTGAGAAAACATCTGTCTCTTTATTTCCTCGTACAGCTCGTGCTCAAGATTTACCAATTAATAAGTGTGACTACCAAATCGACCTACCATACGTCAAATGACGCATGGATAGGCTTAATAGTTCTAACCCCAGAACGACATCGTCACAAGTTAAAACAATATTCTAATTTGAAATCTATTTTTGTAGATTAAACAATATTAAGCAGCAATGCCAACTCATATGAACTGCGCTGTAGCTGTGTGCAAAAACCGAGGGGGAACCAATATATTATATTACAGCTTCCCAAATCATCCGCTAATAAGAGCACAATGGAAACAAAAATGCAAACGGCCTGATAAGTTTAATGTTGGAAATGCACGCATTTGTTCTGTGCTTTTTCGTCCCGATGATTTTGCGTGAGATTTGATAAGTGAGCTGCTACAAATAACATCACGCTATAAAAAATTGAAGAAAGAAGCCATTCCAAACTTGCTTTTGGAAAAAGCAGCTGAAGAACAGTGTGCATCCAGTGCCAATTATGAAAACGCAACGACACCACCAAGGGAGAAAAGAAATGCTCGAAGAAATATTCAAAAATCAGCATTGGATGCCATTAAGAACATTTTGCCACTAAAACGTCAGCAAGATCAACTAGCACTGATTTTGATGATGCTACAGACACATGTGCAGATGCAAAGAAGCTAGAAATTTCAACTTTAAAAAAGCGAATTAAATTGTTGGAAAACAATGCCATAAAAGCCAACAAGAGACGATGTAGTGACAGGGCACTGTTGGCTAAACGCGATGCTGAGATTAGGAAGTTACGTAAGAAATCTACTAGTAAATCATCCACCTCAACAACAATTGCGAAAGACCAGCCTAAAATTGCCATTCAAGATAAGCAAAAGAAATGGATCTCAGGCCACACAGAAAATGTGGTTGAAAGAATGTACAAAGTTTTCACACCTGAACAGTTGCAGCACATGGCAAAAATGGAGCTAACGAAAAACAAACCTAGGAAAAAAGGAGCAAAACTGGTAAACTGGACTGCAGAAGACATTGCTTCTGCTTTAACAGTGCGAGCCGTATCAAGAAAAGCATATGCCCATGGTGTTTAATCACAAGATCGACGATCATAAGATCGACGCATGGCTAAATACACCCAAACTGATAAAGGTCACAATGTCGACCGATCATAAGATCGACTGATCATTTGATCGACCGATCACAAGATCGACTGATCATTTG
>JAQFXT010001948.1:0-14385 GCA_034683725.1 Strigamia crassipes
GAATCGATTGGTAATGACTTAAATACACGAATGACGTTGTCGTAATTGATTTGTTAATAATAATCGATAAAAAAAAACAATGTCAAAATCATCGACGAGGAGTCACCATTAACGTATCTTTAAATCGGCTCTTTTAGTCGAGATGCATCGAACCTCGTAGTATCCTCGCAATCGAGATTTTCGGCAACCTTTTTAACATTACTATTTACGAATCGAGGGTTCGTGCCAAATCTGCCGTTGGGACACGATCCCCTTGACCAAACGTTCCAGAAATCGCCTCGAAATTAATCTCTGGCGAATGGAAAACGTTTGGCAAATAAGTTGCTCGGACTTGACCAATTAGCTTCAACAAACTCCGTAGTTGCATCACGTTGTTAGTGTTACTAAACCTAAAAAAATCGCCGTCGTGTGATGTCGGGTCCATTTTATGAATTTTGAGTTTTTGCAGCTTTCAAATACGCCAACCCTCAATACCGGTGTAACCTAAAATAAAATAAAAATTGAAAACTTAAACAATTTTTAAAAAAAGTAGCCAAACATACTTTCTCCCGCAATAGGAACGTGAATTTGTTGTCGTAAATTTCCGATGGCCAGCAATGCTCGAATGCTCGACTGAAATAAGAGAAATATTTAAATTTCGCTCACTCGCAACCATCGGCAAATCGCGAGGACAAGTCGCTGTTGACCCAGGCAAGTGGCTGGGGGAAAGGGCGTCTCTAACTTGTCTGCCGCCGCCCTTTTTCCGTGGCAAAAAAATTTTCAAAACTAAAAAAAAGGTTGTTTAGGGCCCGAGGCCACCCCCTGGGCCCGGCCGCCTGGGTGCCGTGCACTCCTTGCACCCACGCTTAAAACGGCCCTGGTTTCAGGTTTAAATGCGAATCACATTCAAGTTACAGTAATACACTCAAAGGAGACCGAGTTCGAGAAGTGTTACCAGACAGCGCTCTCTATGGAATCCACGATGTCGGAAGCCAACGCGTTTTACCCGGCTGCCACGCCGCAAATCCACGTGCTATTTCTACACAATTTCGTGTAAAAATAGCCCGCATGCTATCTCTATGCATATTCCGACACCGGAAATCGATTTCTTTCGTCATTCCCAATCGATTCGGCTTGTTTCCGGCTTTTTTCATTTTTTGCCCATTTTTTTCTTCAAAAATTGACCAAAGTGCCGGAAACATGCCTAATCGATCGCGAATGACTAGAAAAATCGATTACCGGTGTCGGAATTTGCATATCTGCAACGGTTGAAGAGTTATAGTCCAAAAAACGAAAATTGTCACAAACCGGAAAAAAAAAGTTTTTGGCCGTATCTCTTCCATCGTTGCAGATATGCATATTCCGACACCGGGAATCGATTTTTCTAGTCATTTGCGATCTATTCGGTTTGTTTCCGGCCCTTTTTCTTTTTTGGCCATTTTTCCAAAAAACGTAAGGCTATTGCCTTACGTTTTTTGCAAAAATTGAGCAAAAGGCAAAAAGAGCTAGAAAGTGCCGGAAACGTGCCTAATTGATCGCAAATGACTAGAAATAGCCCACGTGCTATTTCTACACGATTTCTACACGATTTCTGTAGAAATAGCCCACGTGCTATTTCCACACGATTTCGTGTAGAAATAGCCCGCATGCTGTCTCTACACGAATGTTGGAAAATTCGCATCTGATGGATTTAACCAAAATGTTCGACTTTGTCCGGGACATTTTACTGCAAAAACATTTTTTCGTGGAACGCTGCACTAAGCACTTGATTAGAGTAGATATGCTTCTCTATTCCCTTTTGATGGGTATAAACCGTCTTTTGCTTCCCACAGTGCAGTTTCTAAAAAAAAAAATATTGAAATGTTAAGTATCAACAGTTACCACCTCTTCTCCCGCTTATTCCAACAAGCGTGTTTATCTCCTTTTGTAATTGATTAATTGCGCGCTCAATGACATCACTCGCAGTATTCTCCGATGGAATGAATTGGAGCTATTTCTTTCATGTCGATTGACATGGACGACGGATTCAAGTCGAGTGCGTGACCATGACTAACACGATGCGTAGATACCGTCGAAGTACTGTATTATGAAAAGATGAAAGTTCTTCCGCACATTCCAAACATTTACATCTAAAATTAAAATAGAAATGCTCATTAGTTATTGAATTAAAAATTATCATCACAATTTACTAACACATTTGTCTCCAAATTTATTTATGCTCAGCTGTACACAAACAGGAGAAACTGGCTGAAGTATTTACACAACTTGACTCGATCGAACATGCGTTTTCTACGTCGGTACTAAAAAAAAAAAAATTTCGTTAATGCACGGAGTGGGTTCTACTTGATTTTAAAACGTTAAAGAAAAACTCTTACTTCAAGCTGGTTCTCCTCAGATGGTGCCAGCAGTCAAGTTGTCCTCAGATCTTATTCTGGTTCTCCTTAGATAATGGCAGCAATCAGCTGAAAACATTCGAGAAATAAACAAAACAATTTTTTATCTCCGGCTACATTTTTACAAAATCTTTTCAGTGTTTAGATCAGTCAAATTTTAGTCCTTTGGTATTAGTGCCACTACAACATTTGGAATGTTTTTGTAGTCATTACAAATTCCAAATTCATGTACACTCTGATATGAAACGGATACAAATTCATGCAGATTTATAGAAATCTATGTTGACCCTAAAAATCTATTAAATTCTTATAAATCCCAGATTTACAAATGGCAAATTTTTACAGCTATGTTTTATTTATTTAAATAACTTAAAATTAAATTTTTGTGCATTTAAATGATGAAATAACCAATAAATCAGTAAATCTTCAAATAAGGGTGCACGTACCTCTTAGGAGTGCAAAAAGTTATCCTTAAAAATATCATTCAACGTACCTTAACAAACGTGTAGATTGCAGTACATCGGTACAATATCATCGGTTATTTTTATAACACCTAAATGTTTGAAAAAACACAAGTTTTAAATTAGTTTTGTCTTTGAAATAAAGAATAAACATAAATACCAACATGTTTGAATTTCTAGTCGAAGGAGGGCAGCACGGGTTTAGCGTGATCCAAGCCCATCGCTGCATACCTGAAACTGAAGGTGTCGTGTGATTTATGCAGCAAACTTTAAAATTATGAAACGAGAGAAATAAACCAAATTTATATGAAACCAAGTTGACATTCAAAAACATTCAAAATGTGCAATTCTCTTATAATTAGTACAGTTGGATGACAAATGGTAGAAAATGTCATCAAAATTAAAGGGTCAATCAAACGTACACTTTTTAAAAAATAATTCGTCATACAAGAATGCAGAAAACTAGCCATTCATTCCGCACTTATGCCTGATTTATTTGTTCATTGCAATCGCTGCGCATTTACAATCCTTAATATAAATCAGACTGCGGTTTGAGTCGAATAAAACCAAAAGATTTGTTTTGTTTTCTATTTTTTTTTTGCGTCACTTCTTCAGCAATAACCATAAATAAAATGCAGCAACCACAAACCATATTAGCCATTAATGATTTGATCAATTTCGTGCGAGTTGCGAAAAATGAATGAACTTTATTCAGATCTGCAGTAAAGATCTCACGTTTTTCTCGGTTCCTTTCTCTTATGGGTTTTTACACGATTTTTGTGCTATAAGAGAAAAGGGCGAGAAACTGGGCGACTCATTTCTCGAGGCACAGTGGAAGCTTTTACATGGGAACAAGTCTGCTTAACTCGTGATATATGGTACCTCGGAGAACAATGATCGTGCGAGACTGGCTGCTGATAGGACCGTGCGCCAATGTCTTTAACATGGCAACTCGCACTCTGTTGGGGAATAAACTAGAATAGGGAAAATAGGTTTGTCTGCTCGCTTCACTTTCATGTTTTTTGACAGGATAAGAAAAATACCTTTGCGCCCAGTTATCGAAGAATAGCTAAAAAGTTAAAATTATCTCAATTATTTACATCTAGAAAAAAACAAATTAAAAAATAGTCAAATTTTAAAGTTCCCCAAGTGTTATTTCCACATTAGTGCCATCTTTTGCATTTGCCAGCAATTGCAGTCACCTTCACCCGTCTCGCAATTTATGCGTGTCTGTTTTCAACTAGCCAATAGTTACAAACTTTGCGCAGCTTTCTAATTAAGTTGTCCAGCCAACTGTGTACGGAAATGTTTGGATAGTCTTCAAATTAGAATTGCGGATAAAAGGTTTAAAAAATTCAAAGTATTACATTCATTCGCATTGTTTCTCTTTTTGTGATCGGCAAAGTTAATTAGCAATGTCACTTTGACCGCTATGAAATGAATTCAAACTACGTTCCCATGACCTGCCAACTAAAATAGCCATTTAAAAGTGTGTTTATGCGTTGCACTGGCGATAAAAGTAGAAAGTCAGATGGGCCATAGAAGCGCACTTTTAAAAGCCAGTTTGCCAAAGTTTAACGGTGCAGGCAAATGACCATTTTTTATGGCCTCTAATCAAAGTTGCACCCCATGACTTCTCAATAGTTTGCTGCCAAAACCCTCCTAACTGTTAGCAATCACCCGTTTCGTAGTAAACAACCAATTTTCATTGTCTCTTATCGATTTAAATTTGCATTCATTAACACGAGTACCAGAATGTTGAATTTTATCTCAAATTAAATCATCCTTTTTAAACAAACAAAGAAATGGCTACACCCTTTTAAATTGTCTTTTTAAATATATACAATCAACATGCAGTTAAAATTCGCATAATACTACCATTTCGTACACGATGACATCAACTGAGAACTGAAAAACAACTGGAATTCCCACTAGGTCACCACTACAAGTATATAACTCATGCCGCTCGGCTTTAGCGTTGATAAAGAGAACGGGTGATCAGCCCATAGTGAGTCATTCTTATTCCCTTTTCATTGAAGATTAACATTAAATGACCTGAAAAAGTAAAATAAAATTTGCAATTAATCAAAACAGTTGTGCTAATTCTAAATACTTGCGTGTAATTTAATTTACCTTTGTTATTATGTTTTTAAAAGTATTGTTTGCATTCTCCACGTTCTTTATCCAAAGTTTGATAGTGACGGCGTGTTATTTAATTAGTCTGCTTGAACTCCAATTAGTGCTGAAGAAAAAGATGGATGATATTGTTTCTCTGTTCATTACACGGACACTAAACTGTCTTCTGTGGAAATTAACAACATTTTATCTGTTTACTGTAAAAAGTTCAACGAATCATTTTCTAACAAATTACACCGTAACGATTGCATTTTTTTTAATCTCTTTTTTTCCCTTCTTCTTTACTACAAATTAGATTTAATTAATTTTTTTTAGAATGTTAAAATTAATGCGAATTATTTTTTTAGTTGCATTACTCAAAATTAATTGTTATTTTCGTGACAATTTGCGTTTATTTTAAAGTAGAACGTATTATTAGAAATTTACAAACGGTTTTCGAGTAAGAAGAAGAAAAAAAGTGGAAATTCTCTTGTCACTAATGTATTTCGTCTTCAATGGGACGAAAAGAAACAGTTCCCAGTCATGGATTTTCCATCAGGTGGGAACAAGTTCTTTTCAAATTTGCTTGACTGCTTTGCTCTTATATCCAAAGGGAAATGGGCTGAATGAGGTGCGAGTTTGTGCGATCCGCTGAAAAGACGACTAAAAACTTTCTTTCTGTTTATTCACCAAGTGAGATGTGTGGACCGAACACAAAAAAAAAAAAGTAAGACAAACAACTAACAAAACATTTCACGAGTAAATAAACCCATAGAATTAATGGAACAACGAAAAAAAAAAAAAAAATTACCTTAAAATGACAATTGGGACTTTTCATTCGATTTTGAATTGAGTGACGTTGCCCTCGTCGTAAAAATAAGAGATAAGCATGGTTAAACGAGAGATAGGTGCCATCACAAAAGAAAGACGATATCTGGATTTAGACCACAGTTGGAGTGTTGCCCGTGTTGTCGGATACTTTCTTTGCTAATACCGTATTTCCGACTTTGTAGTCAGAGCACCCGCGTTCTATGAGAAGAAATACAGTACACGGATACCTGATACCCAATATCGAGCACACTAAGCAATCCGAGTTCAAACATAAATTTTAATTTTTAAATATTATATAATTTAATTTAATATTTTGATAAATTATAACGCAAAATATAAATTATATTAATAAGCAATAAATGCTGTTAACCAAAGAGTCTGGTTAAATCATGCTTAGATAATACAGCTGTGATAGCCGCTATACATATTCCAAGTGGCGTGATGAAAATCGTCGCCAATTTAAATTTCGATTCGAAAAGATAATGGTAATACACGTTACTTCACGATGGAATTTACAAATAAATATCAAAAAATAAACTTTTGAGCGCTTTCAAATATCAAATTTCTTAAAAAAAAAAAAAAGAAATTGATGTAAAAAAGAGAATTATCGGTTACCCGGTCCAATTACCCGAGTAGTCGAATACTAAATTTTTCGGGTACCCGGGAACCCGATACCCGACATTGGACACTCTAATCACAGTTCCGTGCTCTTGCATTTGATTGGTAGATTTAACTGATGCAATGTTTGAAACGTAAAAAAAAAAAAAAAAAATCCATACAACCATGCAGCACTTCATCAAAGCTTGATTACACAAACCTAACTTTCAGTTTGTTTGTAAATTCGCTTTAAACAGGAATGTTCAACACAATGCTCGCACAAAGATAAAAATAGCTTTTCAGATTGCAGTATGCATGGGAAGCCACACCACATATTTAAATGCATACTCCCATCCGTAGCAACTGGCATTATCTCGTACTTATAATCTATAGCGCAACATTTTTTTTGCAGCAACAACTCATTTTTCTGTTCACAGCGTTCGGATTTATATGCGCACGCCCTCATACGTGTCTTTTTTTATGTTATCAAAATGGTGTTACTGGTGTGCCCTCCATCCAAGCCGGATTAGCAAGAAGAAAAGGCAAAGCTGCATTTTGGAATTTTTGTTCATGATGTAAAGGTCGACATGCCATTTGGAGGAAATCGATTCCAATCTCAAAAGGAATGGGAAGCTTTTTGAATGAAGCCCATTTCTGCAGGGCATTTCTTGCTAGGTTATATGCGAGGCCGTGGATGAAAAGAAAAACCCCCTCCCTTTATAATACAACACCTGCATAAAAATCACCTCGACTTAATGCCAACAATTTCCTCGTCAATGCTTTAAAAATTGCGCATTCTTCACCAGCGCTTTACACTCCTCAATTATCGCCAAATAAATCGCGTCGCACGTTGTTCCAAACAACAAAAAAATTACATCAAACATTTTGTTCTGCCGTCATTTTTGCCCTAGCTCAAAATCTCTCGTTTTATGTCATTACCCGAGTTATTTTGTAATTACTTTTCTTTTCCTCCGCACTCGTATTAAATTGTGAACGCAAAGACGTCATAAAATAAGCGGCTCCTTTGCGTCCAAACAGCCATTAATTATCATCTTATTTAACAATTGTTCTCGTGTATTAAGGAGAGTTTGTGGAATACACAATGGCTTTAAATTTCTTGGCACAAGTTGTGCATTTGAACCAAAGGGACTTTTACCAATCCTCCAGGCACAGATTTCCATAGGTTTATAGGATTGAAGTGTAAAAAGAAGAAGAAGAAAGAAAGAAAAAAAAAAAGAAGTGGACTAGAGAAGGAAGGAAGGAAGGCCCGTGTGCCGTTCTGCTATAAAGCCACTGCTTTTCTCGCCATTCACTTGATCGAGTCATAATAATCCAGATGGCTTGGCACTCTGCACATCATTGCTCAACTGTTTAACTCGCTGCTTCTGTTCGCCATAAAGCAAGGGAAGAGGAAGATTATTCCAAGTCGTTCCAAAACTTGAGCCATTTGTTCGCATAATATTTTCTAATTATTCAAAAAAAAAAATTCGTATCAAAGTTGGAGTTCGTGGAAACGTATGGTAATCTTTCTTATTATACATCCTAAATCTCACAACCCGGTTCTAACTTCTAACTTACAAGTATAGCTCGGTTTGAACAGCATCCGTACTTGCGCTAATAAACAAACTGAATTTGTCACAATTTTGTACATCTTTGTTTTGAACGCCCCATGAACTTCTTGATTAAATAAAAAATTTTTAAAGTTCAATCAATACACTACAGTAGAAACCGAATTAAAATAAAAATAAAAATTAACAATTCACACGCAACTATAGAATATTTATTGCGCTAATAATATGAATAGCACATTTACCATTTCACGCAGCAGTGCAATTCAAACTAGATGCATTTTCTGCACTAAAGAATTATTGCACTTTTCTAGACGCAAAAAAGAAGATTCAAGAATGTTGACGTATGAGCGGAAACATTAGCGATTCACAAGATAAATCTCGTCCTCGTATTCATTCTCCCTTTTCCCATTCAGCTGGGGTTATTTGAGTTGGTAAAGAGGAGAAATGAGGGCTGGGTTTTGCTGCTTTACGTCTACGCACTAGCATAACAGGAAGTGTAAATCTATACTTGACGTGAGCAATTCGTATTTGTGTGACTGTCGTTCGTTTCCACAAGGCTTACATTAGGCATGTTTCGCTTGTGCTCGTAAATTTAGCCGCCACTAGTTGAGAGATGAATCATCTCGAGATGATGATGCTCATTCCAACTCATGTGAAGGGCGTAAACAACAAGGCTCGAGTGCATAAAGCAGATAACATATATTCGGAGTTCATCATTGCTTAACTTTATTTGACGCCTTTCTTCACGCACCAACTTAAACAAATTTTTAAAGCTTTCATATTCTTTTGGACTTAAAAAACCCGCACGAAATCTCTGTTGAAATATAGATTTACAAATATTTGCAGCTTAAAGACGATAATACCAGAGATGGGAGTTTTCAAAAAGAGAGGGCAAAGGACGGGGAAGAAGTATTAATCATACTTCTTCCCCATTAAAACACACAAGTTAAGCAGTACGGGTAACCCTCTGGGAATAAAACTTGTTTCTGAACCCTTGTTTGATTTAAAGTCCTATTTCAAACGAAAGAACATCTGCTACTCACCTCCAGCTGGATTTTTCTCTGGTTTTTTTCAAGTTTTCAGCGCGAATGACACCGTAAAACTGAAATAAAAATAATTACAAAATAAAAATGTAGATGAAAAAAAAGATAAAATTATTTAAAAATAAAAAGCGAGTGGAAAGGGCACTCGAAAAATACAAAGCAGTAAAGAAAACAAGCACGTGTGTAAACAAAAGTTTGCAAAGTACGATGTAACGTAAAAATGATTTAAGTTGAGGAAGAGTAAATAAAGCAGTATATATTTGCTTAATTTCCCAACAGGAAAAAATGCCCGGTCTCTAATGACGTTGAAAAAGTGTAGTTATAGAAGAAAAATCTAAGACAAGAGAAAAATTTATTGGCAGGGAAAACGCCAAAAAAAAAACCAAAGAACAGGATAAAACCAAGTGACAGGAGAATAGTCCAGTGACAGGGGAAAAATCGTAATGACAGAAGAATATTGCAGTGACGGTGCAATAGAACTTTTGTGCATAGATGAATTATATAATAACTAGACTTTTTGGAACAGTTGGGAAAAATAACCCTGTGCGATAGACATTTTGAACCAGAAAATGAAACAAACTAAAATCATTCATGAAAAAATGTTTAACTCGCTGTTAAACATTTTTTTGTTGTTTAAATGTTGTGTACATGCGCACTGCGATTGAAAACAGACTAAATCGACCAAAATAAGCTATTTAAAAAGCAGCTTAAACGTATTGTATAAAATGATGTTTAGTTTAAATTACTTTATGAATGCATCTATCGACAACCAGGATAAATTACATCGTTAGTAGAGATTTAGAATCAGTTTTTCCCGTGTAACCAAATGCTGCCTATGGTTAAACCTAGAACAAAAGAAGAAAAAAAAGATAAAATCTACACTTCACTTATGACAAAAAAGATTTAAAAAAGATTATTACCCAACTTTTATGTGTGTTTTTGTTCCCAGTGCAATTTCTTCTGTTTTTTTTTTTTTGTTTGATCGTGGCAGTAATGTCCTGTTGGAAAAGTTAGGTGGTAATAAAATACATGTCCCACTCTGGGTTCAATTATCAATTGAAGTGCAATGCGAGCGACGTGTCCTGGCCTCTTCATGGATGGCAAATCGACATTGAGAAAGTGAAATCTCATTTGTGAAGACTTGCCTTTCTCTACTTCAACTTCATTAACGTCAGGACCAGTGAGACCAAGAAATTGCTAAAAAGAATAACATAGGGCCAAATAAATGCCACAAAAAGACAAGGTTAAAAACGAAATCTGCACTTCTTAAAGACACCGTCACCTTCTTAATTGCCACGGCCTTTTCGACTCGAGTAAATAATCGATAAAATCAAAAACAAATGGAATGTCTCCCCGTTTCAAACAAACAAATAAACAGTAAAATTTGCAATACTTATCAGAGTAAAATGTGTAACTCGATTTTAAAATTTTTTCAAAACTTAATTTTTGAATTAATTGAGTACTATAAATTAGAAATACATTTTCGTAGGATCAACTTGGTGTTTGTTGCTGAAAAAAAGTGCACAAAAACCAAGCAATTGGTAGTTTTTTTTTTCCAATGTGAATTACATGCAACTTGGAGAATCTTAAGTAGCAGAAAATGACCAAGTCAGCAATGTAGAGTATTAGGAATCACAAGAATGTCTTTCCTACACTGTTTTCATCGTGTGTAGTGATGAAAGAGAACTCATTCACTTGAGACAATCTCATGTGAATAATGGCTCATTCCTATGCCAAACTCAGCAGTCGTCCAATTTGCCCATCTGAACTACTTTGTTTTTTTCTCATTATAGAAAGACGCTTATTAAGGCAAGCCACAATTCACACATGCCATGAATAATACCATCCATACATTTAAACAACTAACATTTTACCACAAGTAAAGCTGCAAACCGAATTAAAATTTCTCATCCACTGACACAAATTCCTAGTTTCGAATCAGCAAAACACTAAAATAAAAAGATGGGACATTCGAACCCTCGAATACTCAAATCCCTCAAATCTATCAAGATTCGAAAGATTCAAAAACTCAAATTTTTTTTCGTTTTTTTGAAATTCGAATCTTTCGAATCCTAAGTCTGATTGCCAAACTGTTTTCAGTATGCCATCTAACAAAAAAATTATTATTGCAATTTATGCTGTCGTTTTACCTGTATCTTTTGTTGACTAAAATATCTTTGACAAAAATCTTTGACAAAAAAGTGTTTTTTTTCGAACTTGTAGTGTTCTCTTATGATGGACATATAGGAGCCCTACAGACACCTTTTGCACACTCACAAACAACTTAATACCTTGTCTAACAGCTTCTTGTGAGCAGGCAGCAATAAAAACTTCCCAACAGTTTTTACAGTTTTGAAAGTCCTATCAGAACTTGGCAACTCGCAATGGCAAACACTAGAACGAGGCCAAGCTTCGTTTACTTCTAAACGAAGGACGACAGTCGCATGTTAAATCGAAATCAGCCGAAATGGCGAAAAATTACCATTTTCGAGTCAACCACTTGAAATTAAAACCTTAATACGGTTAGATTCAATTTGATAAGCTGAATATTTGAAAATTTAAATCACAAAGAGCCAACTTGAAAAGTTTATCTTGGTTGTACGATGTCTGAGCATATTTGTGTTTTATTTCAACATCAAAAATATCTAAAGTTAAATTTTCATGCTAACTTTGTTCAATTTTAGGAAAATTTTAAAATGTTATTGAAAAAAACAAAAAAAAAAACTCCTCTATTTTCTAACTTTACCACACAATCACTGTTAATGAAACTAATCAGTTTTAGCATGCACTTTGTCTACAAATTTGCAAAAAGTTTGAATTCAGCGTTTCTACTCAGTCCCCCTTGATATATCTCTTAAAAATAGAGACAGAAAACCGGTAGTTCAATTGAACATAGTAAAAACCATTTTTTTTTTTGCTAATGAAATAAAAGCCTTAAAAAAGTAAGGTTGGGTCTATTGTCCAATAAAAGTACAAGTGAAACCAGATGGGACAGTCTGAATACTAATAGACACAAAGCAACACGAGTAGAATCTTAATTTTAAACTTTTTTTTCTTCCTTTTTTGACAGTCTATTTACTTTTATTTTTTGATTTCAGTTTTTATAGATCTCAACACGCACCACCCAGTGTTCAATTTCGAAAATCCGTGATCTGACAATGACATTTCTGAATAAAACTGAATTTTGACGTGTAATTATTCAGAAGAAAAAAAAATTTAAAATAAAAATAAAAATCAACTTATTTCTGACAAACAAAATAAATAAAACCGAACAAAAACTAAACAAATACTTTTAAAGTGCTTAGTTTTCACTTTCCATCATTTAAACACTAAACCTTGCACAATAACAACGACAAGTCAAAGGAGTATTAATGGAAATCCCATTTAGCACTTACAACCATAAATAAATTCCCATTTCTGTTTTCGCGTCCACTTGCAACGACAAGTGACAGCAAAGTCATCAATCGACAAGTTGCAAAGATGATAAACAAAATGAGCAAACGCACAAAGGTTAAATTAACCATCCCGACACTTATTCTAATAAACCATATCAATTGAAGTCTTCTGCTTGGTAAAGCAATTGTAGATTTGTGCCCGCACTACAATTTCTTCCAGGTCACCTATTCAAGTATGTGATTGCGCGAAAATTTCTCTCGGAGCGTTGTATTGAGTTTACGCTTTTATGACTTCCCTTTGCAATGATACGCAGTCAGCTCTTGAGAAAGGGTCGCTGGGCCAACACACGAGGCACTTCCTTTTCCTTTCAGTAATGTTTCTCTTTCTGCCCGCTTTTTTTCCTTTTCTTTTCTTTTTCTTGCGAGCTTCCAATTTTGTTTTTTCGTCTTCCCTCCCCCTTTTCTTTTACGATTGCCTTCTCTACACCTTTAATCTTCCTTCTTTATTGGCTCCTGGGTTCTTTATTTTTCTGACGCGTTTCACTTTCATCATAAATTTTGTCCATTTTTCTCATCACTTTTTCAATATATATATATATATATATATATATTTTTTTTTTTCTTTCTTTCGTTTTATTGGGTTAGATTTTTAAAAAGCCTCGATGAATTCGATTAAGGATGGGCGTGGAAAGATAATAGTGGGTTTTAGGATAAGACAGAAGCACGAATCTTGGGTTAAATAAAAAAAAAAAAGAAAAAAAAAAATTAACAAGTGTTTTTATGCATCGCCGTGTTTCCTGAATAATGAGATATTTTTTTTGTTTTTAAATAAAAAAAAAAATTAAAAATAAAAATTCACTGCAAAGAGAAATTTTTCTTGCTATTTTTCCTTTAAAAAAAAAAAAAAAAAAAAAATTCTAATAAAAAAAAAATAAATATTATTAAAATCTGTGATTCAAACCAAAATCCACGAGTTTAAATCTCCTGACAAATCATAGAGAAAAAAAATTTCCCCATCCTCAACCAAGTCACCTCATTACTCTCTCTCTTTCTTCCATTTCTATGAATAGATCAAATCACAATTCAAATTTCCGGTAGCCAAATAAAAAGAGGAGACGAGTGCATTTTTATTGAAGGAGTTTCACTTTAAATTTGTGCTCGGGTCCACTTTGTGATCGCTGATATTCCATCCCGTCATCGGGTGGTCAAGAGCAAGTGGTCCAATAGGGACAGATTGACCTTTGCCAGTGGCGCGCCCTGCTGGCGTCAGATAGCACTTGCAGCATACAGTATGAGGGTGAGTAGCCTGACTGGCAACTCTATTATTTTCATCAGCTCCAACAGCATTGGAAAAAAAGACCTTATTGGGCTTTATTCGCTGCTCCGAAATGAGCTCGTAATTCTGCTACCAATGACTATTAGGTCCACTAAATCAAACCTAATTCAACAGAATTCATTTTAACGGCTTATTCAGCCAATCAGAATTCTTCGCTGACTCCTTTTGTTACCTCGTTACCTGTCACTGCCATTGACACTTTTCGGATCAAATTTCTTAGCCATCATATTGAAATTCCGTCACATGTTACCAAACTATTTTATCAATGTATCGTGTGTGACAAATGCGGCCAAAGGTTGACTCGCTGCTACCACAAGATTGAAACTCTGTCCAAACAATAACCATTGTTTAAATTTAAAGGCACGTTCCCTTACACTGCAAAAAAAAGAGCTAAATACAGTAGAGTTTCTGTAATCCGACGTACATCAGACCGGCAGATTGTCAGATTGTAATTTTCATGAGCTGAAAAAAGGAGCACCGACTCACACGTTTTTCATTCATGGAATCAAAACTTCAAGGAAAATTTACCACTAGCTTCGATAATGTTCCCTGGTGCTTTGACGACCAATGAAAATGGAATAACAATGCGGCCATCATTCGTCCGACCAATCCCGAAGCGCGTAACAAACCCCATTCGCTTTCGGATTGGTGGCTGTAGGTGGCT
>JAQFXT010001949.1:0-14383 GCA_034683725.1 Strigamia crassipes
AGAAATAAATCCTATTTCAAAAATCCGCCAACAATCCGCATTTTTAACAGGAAGTGACGTGTGTTACGTCATTTTTAAGCGGGCATCCGCGACGTAATTGCTAGTGTGAACCAGTACGTAATGAGATTCTTCTCCGCCGTGCGCATTTTGGCAGAACATACACGATTTCCGCAGCATCTAGAGTAACTAATGCATCAACAGTCCTAAAATTATCATTACATTGCTCAGTTGTAGTTTTATGTATTTTTTTCTTACAAAGGCTAGTGCCTTATTTAAACTTTAAACATCTTAAAATAACTATAAAAATCGTCTTGATAATTCGTATATTAGGGACTAATATATGTTATATTCAACAAAGTGAAAACCGTAGTGTTTTATTTAACATTATAAATCGATACACAAATCACACAAACAAAATTATAGAAGATTCAAACGATATAAGTGAGTATACTTTCTGATAAACAATAATATATGCATCCAAATAAAATCACAAGAACCGTGCAAGGTCTTCTCACAAATTTGCTTTCGGTAAAGCTTTGGTAAATTGTTGTAATTTTAGTGCCAAAGCTATGTTGCCAGCAATTTTCAATTTACCTTGGAAAAATGCCTAATAAAATAAGAAAATAAAATTATCAAAATGCATGACACAAAATTGTTACCTTACCCTTTGTGGATCCAGTTTATTAAACATCAAATCAAGAAAATCTTTGTCAGCCATTGAAATAGTACAGTCGCTCTTAGCTATTAAAACAAAAGTACACAAATTACACTTTAATTTTAGTTTATGTTACAGCATTATCTACACAAAAAATTGAAATTGACTGATTTTTTGGTTTGAAACAAACCTTTTCCATTGTACTCCACAGAACCTTTTCCATTTTTCACATCAACTACCCAGTGTGCTTCTTCTCCATTTGGTCCACCAGTTACTTTAAAAAGGTATACTCCACCCATCTTTTTGGTCCACATTTCTCCATCCTGAAAACGAAAATTACAATTTATAATTTATAATTGGCAAAAGCACTTTCGACCAAAGCTGGTAATCTTCAGCCCAAAAAAGATGCAAAGTGCATTTTTTACAACAGCAAAAACACATTGTGATAATATCCTACTGTATTGTGTTCAAGGTCTTTTAGAAGGTCAGTAGGTTGATTTAGCACTTTAACATGTCTATTGAACGTGATGACATAGGAAGAGGAATTTAAAAAAATGTTCATTTCGTCTACAATCAAATCGTCTGCATGCCTGATTTAGAAGTTCGTGCAGACAAGAGAATGATTACGTCTACACATTTCAATGACCAGGTCAAACTGCCTATGCGCAGACAATACATTTAATCTATGATACAAATAAAAATCTATTGAGATTTGATGACGTCATTTGCCCAATCTATTATTTAATACTGTGGTCAATTTCCAACACCAAGATACCAGGCCGCACATTGGCAGAACCTATCTGATTTCGGCAGCCAGAATAACTAATCCATCAATAGTCCAAAAAAACACTATAACGTTGTCCAGTATTAAAAAACGGTTAAGATTGGGTTCGCAGGGGACCAAAAAAGACCCAAAAAAACCTAGCCTAGCCTAACCCTAACCGAGCAACAACATTTATGGTGATTTTTGACCTGATGGATTAGTTACTCCGGCTGCCGAAATCGGGTAGGTTCTGCCAATATGCTACCAATCCAAAACAGACGTCATTGAATCTCAATGGATTTTTATGGCACCTGGCAGATTAATCTTAAAATAGTTAAACCAAAGAAAGGTTTATATTTCCCACGACTATACATGATGCAAACTTAGACGATAAGTATCGTTTTCAGTACGTGTCATGTTACATTTGGTCAACAGTTTGCGCATACATCTTCAAATATAGGCAGTCAGCTGCCACGAGCACACACACAACACCAATCAACGAAAATCTACAGAAATGATCAATCCATCAATCACGACAATCACAATGGAGCAAATTAATCGTAGTAAACTAAAACTGTGTTCAGGTAGTTATGCCTACGTGAATAACAGAAAGAAAGCTGATTATGTGCTGGCCGCGTTACAACCAATCCGAACACGTACAACTTGCCACCGTCAACACACAACCATTTACCTGATCCAACACTTGCAAGTATCATAACGAAAAAGTCAGCGGTAAAACTGTGAGCCAAGCAAACGTAAAAGAAGCCATCCCAATTACAAAACCGGCGATAGCTGCTCTTGTGACCTGCCAGAGAGCGAGCGCGCTGCTGCACGCAGCATTAGGCCCAACGAATGATTTACGTTTTATCCCTCTATTCCTTTTTGATACAATAATTCTTATTACATTGTTACGTGATCAAATTGTTTCACGTTCTGGCGTGCAAGTGTTCATATTACGACGATTATACATCAAACCTTTAGCACCAAAAAGTATAAATACCAAGCCTTATTTGAAAATCAATTCGTAACATATCATTACAATAATAACATTCAAATATTTAATTTTGTCCGTTTTAAAACGTAAAAACAAAAATAAAACAGAACTTAGCAGGTGCATTCCAAAATGTACATTTCTTGTGCCTCCAGTGTTGTGTCAATCGTTTTGACATCATTTCTGTTATGGCGGTTGTGTCTGCAGCTAACTTTAGCTTAAATTAAAATGCAATTTGATTGGCATTTTAGATGAAACAACACCGGTATGTGTGTGTTTGAGCAAACTGTTGATCCATTGATTGCCATTTTTGCCACGCTTTAAATTTTCTCTGTAGTTATAAACCATTAATTCAAAACTAAATACTGTTGTGATAACACTATCACATCACATTAATCTGTAATTGTTGTCTAGAATGTGATTGAATTGAATAATTTTTTTAGCCCTAACAATTTAAAACATCAAATGACACTGACGTGTCCGATAATAAAAACCAAGATAACTGAACACTCCTAATGATGATGATGAAACAAAACTGTGGTTAAACTAACCGTACACTAAAATGAGTATTTTGGAATGCAATTACTTCATTTTATATTTTAATTAGCTTGGATTAGGTTTTGTTTGCAAACATATCATCAGTAAAGAAATACAAAGTAATTTTCTTATATTTCAAAACAGTTCAGAATGCCGGTACCTTTATATTGACAATAGCGCTATTTTTATATTAATTTTGTTATTGTTTTTGTTAATTGAATGTGCCACTTATTATTATCATTGTTACGGTGTCATCGATCTCTTAGTTGTTTTTCGTGGGTGTGAAATGTGTATCCTGTGTAGCAGGAATAAAAGTCGTGTGTTTATTTCAACTTGGCAACTGGTATCAAACTTCGCGTTTAATCATTGTTGGTTATGGGTCTGATAAAAGCAGCGTACGCATAATTGGATGTGTGATAAACGTTTATTCTATGTACGAAGAACGTTCATCCTTGGTTTAGGTTAGGTTGTGATTTAGAAAAGAATTAGGTAGTGACAGTGTTTTTAAAATGATGATCTATAAAAGGAATAAAAGAAAAACGTAGAAATCAGAAATGAATAAATGAGAAATGAATAAGAAAGAAAGTTTGTTTCTCTCTTATTCAGTTCTCTCGAGGTATAACCTTGGACGAACAAGATATAACGTCCCCAGTGTATAATGTTCAGAATGAGTCGGGTCACTACAAATTTGTCCAAAATGGTGGTGCATATGGAATTACCGAACACAAGGCTGTATTACTGAAATTTACTTAAAATATCAACCGCAATGGTTTACTGGAGTATTTATTAGTGATTTGTGTATTACAAACAACCAACCACTGCAGACCATTTGATGGCATTTTTTAGTTCAGTTCGATGTGCAACTTCGAGTGTGATGAAAATGTTTTTTGCGAAGGGAAAAAAAAGAAAAGGTGTTGGGTTAAGTACTATATATATTTTGTGTTACGTAATAATTGGCAAAAAATTCTGTTAACAGTAACATTACTGAATAAAATAATTATTTGACAAAACGGAAGTCCTACTAATAGACAAAGGTCCCTGGGAATTTCTAAAGAAAACCCCACCTGTTTGAGGTATAGAAACCAACTGGCAAGAGCCAGCAAATTTTTAAAAGTGTAAAGCGAGAGCGTATACCACCATATTTTTTACAGTTGAAAAAGAATGCGTACAATTAACTATTGGAACTAAAGATGGAAAAAAAGCTTGAAATATTTTCAACGATTACTTTAAAACTGTTTTACATATTTGTATAGTGAACTTGTTAGATACATTTTTCAGTTTGAAGCCAAAAGCAAGAAAATCACTAAGAATTTATGCGTCGAATATTATGTAAACCTGCACTGGAATTGGAGGGCATGAGACACAATTGGAAATAATATAAAAGGCATTCCAATTAATACGGTTTTTCCCTGGTGATTTCCAGTTGATCGTCCAGACAGGAAATGGTCACATTGTCGACATTATTTTTGTCGACTTATGAAAAAAGTAAGACCACTTGTTGACTTCATCTTATCGACACGTGGTTTTGTCGACTTAAAACCGTATTGACAAAACGGGACGTTTTAGCGACATTTTGCGTAACGTTTTGCTCACGTACCGTTATTTGCACGTAACGTTCTGCTGCACATCTGCATAACGTGTAAAATAAATTGATTGAAATTTGTCAAAATTCGATTAAATTTGGTTGTTTTACCCAAATTTGTCAAAATTAATCCAACTTCTGTCAAATTTGGTTGAAATTTGTCAAAATTTGATCAAATTTGGTTGATATTTACCAAAATGTATGACAATAAATCTAAATTATATTTTAAAAATTTTGGATCGTCTGCGAGACATTTAAACAATTCCTGAATTGTTTGAAAAATTTTTTTTGGGTTTGTTTTGTCGATTTTATTATGTCGACCGCCGTCGACAAGACATACTGATTCAAAATATCGACGAGTCAACAAAGTGAACCGCGTCGTCCAGAGTATAGACCGGTGGACTGATGCAGATTTTACTCTTGATTTCCGAGCAAGATGGGCTAGAACAAATTAAACCCGACTTAGAGTTTGGGTAAATAAAAGAAGCGTGAGAGATTAAAATCTATAAAAACTACTTTTAACTTTAAATTAAAGTTATCACGGTCTAAGAACCAGTGGCGGATGTAAAAAAGCACAACGCCATAAACAACGATTTTATCGTGGCATTAATATTAAATAATTGACAAAGATTAGGTGGGAAAGAAAAACACATTTGCCTGCTACGGTAATAACATCAATTTATGATTGGGCCGTGTCATCTGGCGCAAAAATTGAGAACCGCAATTCAATCTACCGCAAATCCTTGTATTTCAACATTTTGCCTATAGTTGTTGGTCTAGCAAAGGGGATTTACGATATTCCTTATCGCTGTTTCAGGGGATGTGTTAAAATTATATCATTAATTCATTATCCAGATGACAAAAATATGTATCACCATTTTAAAATAAAACGCACTTGAATTTATGAAGACAACACAATTCTCATCTCTAATTTCTTGTCACCTGGTGCAGTGTGCATCCACGTCCGCTACCACAGCTCATATAACAACTCCTTCACAAACTTACAAAATGTCCCGTCCCTTAAAACAGGCGATGCACAGACTCGTTAAGACCAGGAGCCAGATAAAGCCACTGAGTTACGGACGGGCCGCCAAAAAAATAAAGTTATCCATCATATCGACACAACGGTAGAACTATAATAAATTGCCTCCATATAATTTCGTTCGGAGGTTCTCATCGTTTTGCACGTCAATGAGTCCAGGTTCCGATTTGAGAGCATTTTTAAGCAAATTGGCAAAAGAGTTGCTAGATAAATCTTGCAACGGTGTTACTTTGTGCGGATGTTATATCCGGCATTCGTAACAAGCCGGCACCCATAACAAAAATGTAAACGTGTGACTGCAAATCGTCGTTGCTAGGCAGCACAGAGTAAATAAACAGTTGTCAGCTGATTAAAAATCAAATACAAAACAAATCTTTTCTTTCATAGATGATTCGGGCCTGAGTTCCACTAGGGACTCGGGCCCGACTTATGAGTGATACCAAGAACGTCACATTGGCGCAGTCGACAGGATTTCAAACTTGTGCACAAAATCCAACAGTTAACGCTTCGGGATTCAAAGATTTGTGGAACATGGCTGCCCCGTGTGATTACAATTACAAGCGGCGGATGAAACTTCGACTTATTTTCCAGGCACATTTAATGAACTCGGAATATTCAGACATTCGAAAGTAGGCCCATTCTTTGTGTGCCCAGTCAAAGTGGAAATTCCTAACGTCTGCTGCATTTTATCGGTTGCATCTCGTCGACTTCCATCGACAAGAAAAACTGCGAGGGGTGGTCAAAGCCCAGGTCGTGTTCGCAAGACGGTGCGAGTCAGGTACACCTCATCGAAGCGTGGATGCAGACAACCGGACCAACTTGCAGATGTGCGATTTGTGCCTTATCGAACACTGATTGTTTTCATTTTTCTGCGAGACATAGTTGCTGTTCAGTGCTACGATTGTGTGTTGCGCAAACTGTTAACACCAGATGCTTTGTGCTGATGCGATCGTGCAAAGCAAACTGACGAATAATATTTTTTTCCCTCTGTTGGTAGCCACCCAGTTGGCACTCATTAATCGCCACTCTTTAGATGCTCGCACACTGCCATTCTAAAAACGCTATCCTCTTCTCGCCGCCTCGTTTTAGCCGTCCAGTCACTCGCGGGTCATCATTTTATTGGTTTTTTTTTACTGCTTGCACGCAGTTCGCCTCCTTCATCAATTATTTAGTTGCTCGCTGCTCGCCCGCCGATCACCTTTTGTCGGCCATTTGCTCGCTGCTCGCCCACCGATCACCTTTTGTTGGTCTCTTGCTCGCTGCTTGATCGCCGGTTTGCTCTTGTCAGTCACTCGCTCGCTGTTCGCCTGCGGATCACCCTTTGTCACTCACTAGCTCGCTGCTCGCACACCGACCGCCCTCTTATCCTCCCGTCACCAAAACGTTTAGGCAACTGCTTGTTTTCTGCCCATCTTTAGCGACGGTCCATTCCCTGTAGCTGCCCTATTGACCGTTTACCTCGTCGTTTGTTCGAGGAAAAAGAGGAAGAAGGTCCATCTGGCTATTTTATGGGCTGTTTATTTGTTATATCAAGCCCCTCGTCTCTCACTCTTTGGACTGCATGCCTTTTGCACGTCGCCCACCTTTGAGCCTGCTCGCCAGTCGCCTCTTTTTACTGCTTACAGCCGTCCCAAATCTATTTTAGCTAGTAATGTGTTCTTGTTATTGACATTGAAGTAGGCAAATAGCTGTTTGTATCCTCAGATCTCTTCTGGATTTTAGTCTTATGTGTTCTACATTCTTTTCTGTACCTGCTTTTGTAGTAAAATAAAGACATGTTTACATCGTGGATTTTGGAGTCGACTAATGTTAATGTCTATTTCCGAATAGTTGACAGAAGTTGCTAAGGGCAACTCCTTGATTGTTGATATACTATACTTAGATTTATTACAATAGATTTGCATTGCTCTGCTAGTAATAATGATAATAACCCGTTGCACGGATGCAACAGCTAGCATATCTCAAATCGATTTTATCTGTTATTTTCAACCTACTTTATCTAATGTATTTCGAATTTATTTTATCTATGCTATTTCAAATCTATTATACTTGCTGTATTTTAAATCTATTTTATTTACAATCTGTATTATCTTGGATACATTGTATTTTGAGTATTATAGTGTAACGTTCTATCAGAAGTACTGTGAAATCAACCAAAAAGGGGGCGTACTGTTATAACCGGCACTCGTAACAAAATTGTAAAGTACTAACAATGTGTGGCTGCAAATCGTTGTTGCTAGGCAGCACAGAGTAAATAAACAGTTGTCAGCTGATTTTGACTTAAATACAAAACACTTTTTTTTTTCTTAAACTATTCCGGCCTGAGTTCCACTAGGGACTTAAGCCCAACTTATGAGTGATACTAAGAACATCACAGTGGGCATGTGCAATTTTCAAAAATTACCATTGTGTGGTAAGTTAAAGTTAAAACAATACACGATGGAACAAACCACCAGTAAAGCAACGAAGGGCCGCGTACGGCCCGCAATCTGTGCATCCCTGCCTAAGAATAAATAAATGTAACGAACCATGTCCAAACCATGCTTAATTTGCTCAAATACTGCTGTCGATTGAAATCCATCGGGTGAAGCAGCAACAGCAGCAGTTGGATGTGCAGAGATGGTTCTATAAAAATAAAGCAAATGTTACAATTATCGTTAGAAAGCATAAAGCGCACTTGGGCAATAATTGTCCAAATAGAAAAAGACAAAAATGAAAGACATTACACGTGTTCAAAATGGTTACACAAATACTTAAAGTTGGCTTAATTGACTAAAATTAATTGCTAAGTGAAATAAATGACTTAGAACCAAGTATTCTTAAATGAAATATTACTGAAAATTAGAACAGCCATTAACACACGACAAAAAACAACAGCTGCAATGAGCTGGTGGTTGGCCAGACACTTCCGCAGTGCTCCAGCCATAGATTCCAATGCCATTTGGCACCACGGTTGAATGAGCTGTGAGCATCAAAACCATAAAACTAGAAGAGAACGAGTATATTCAGTTCGCATTACTGACCATAAACAAAATAGAGGTCTTACAAGAGTTCAGTAAAATGCTAGAAGAACGGGGCAACCACCTAGAAGAGGAAATGGTACACCGCAGCTTGAGTGGAAGACACTACGTTTACTGAAGTGCTAACATGATATGGAAGGTACGTAAGTTTAATGTTTTGTGTTTTGGCAAGAAATAAAACCCTCATTGCCAGAGAGAGAAACTAATAACAACAAGCAGCGTGTCTAGAAAGCCTACACGATGCAAATACATACACGTCAATACAGAGGCCAAGAATAGAGAATAGTGCTTTGCAATCTTGGATTTCAAAAACAAAGTAGCTAGAGTAGCATAGGGATAGGAACAAGAGTTTCTTTCCACTAAGTGCTTTCAATTTGAACTCTAAAAGTACCTTTTGTTACTTTTGTTACATTCTTTACCTTTGGTCAGTGAATATGACATCACTTGCAAAAGGAAAGTGTCCAGAAGGTACTTTTGCAAAAGAGGCCAATGGAATCACTTTTCTTACTTTTAATTTTCCTTTTTATCTAAAACATTCATTGTCACGTTGTTTTTACAATGAAAACATTCGTTAATATCGTTGTAAAGTGATGCTAACAAACGTTTTCATTGTGAAAACGTTTGTTATCATCGATTATTAAATTAAAATTTTTAAAAATTAATTGAACTAATTTTGAACTAATGAACTAATTTTAAACTAATTGAACTAATTGAAATAATTTTGAACTAATTTTGAACTAATGAACTAATTTTAAACTAATTGAACTAATTGAATTAATGAACTAATTTTAAACTAATTGAACTAATTGAAATAATTTTGAACTAATTTTGAACTAATTTTGATCTAATTGAACTAAATTTGAACTAATTTTGAACTAAATTTGAACTAATTTTGAACTAATTTTGATCTAATTGAACTAAATTTGAACTAATTTTGAACTGAGTGGGTTCATTCAAAAACACATTTTCTTCCATGTGCAAAAGAAGGAAAAGAAAAGATTTTATTGAACGCACCTATTGTATTCCAATAAAAAGTTTTTTCCCCCATAACTGTACAAACAATGCCAAGCGATAATAACTGGCCAGCAGAAAATGCCAGAAGGCAAACACGTAGACCAGAATTGGCCAAGTCCTGATTGGACAATGAAAATCTACTTTTCATTTGCTCGCTATAATTTGTACTAAATAATAACAACATCCTCGTTAACCACTGAAGAAAGCCAAATAATCTTTAAGATTGTAGGCAGATGATTTTACAGTAATTATGCTATAACAATGCAATAATACAGTAATTATGCTATAACAATGCAATAATACAGTAATTATGCTATAACAATGCTATAGGTAGAAGTAAGTCATGACTAATGAAAGAGACACGCTTCAGCAAACACTAAAAGTTGAGGCACCAATTGACCTCATATTCCTCATCAAAGTAACTCGATTCATTGAGAAATAGCAGTTACGTTTTTTTTTAGTTAGTTCAGTCAGTGACCATTTTGTAAAATATCCAATGTCTGCAAGGGAAACTTAGTTTTTAATATTTCAGTGGTCTTCAAACTGGTTCTGCGAAACCCTAAGGCTCTGCGCGATGTCTCAAGGGTTACACAAAAAAAATTTAGTTGTTCAAAAAAGCAATACAAAAAAAATTTAATTTTGATTAAATTTTGGTAAGGAAAACTATATTTTGACTCGCATTTCTAAGACAAATCATGTTATCTGGAATGTGCAAATACTAAGTTAAGATTACAAAAGTAACATAAAACAAAAGTAATAAATTTTAAACGTACGGTTCCACAGATAATTTTATCTCGAAAAAGAGTTCCACAGGACACCGAAATTTGAAGACCACTGCAATATTTCCTTACCTTTGTCCTTCAGGAAAACCCATTTTGTATAACGCTACAACAGCTGCACCACCGAGACCAATGTTATGTTGTAAAGCTAGAGTAGCTCCGGGGACTTGTCTCTTACCGGCCTGTTTACGCAGTTGCCAACACAATTCTGCGCACTGTGCCAAACCTTTAAAAACACGATAAAATATTGAAAAAATATATTTCTTTTAAAATCGCAGTAAAAAAAAAAAGAAAAAAAAAAAAAAACAGGAAAAAAAACTGAACAATCAAGCAAAGTTCTATTATTTTATCAGTATTATCAAAACACATGTTGGAATAAAAGATTTCGTAGAAACAGGGAAGTGATTAATAAATAAAACGTCTGTTTGTAATACGTATGACTTCTAATTTAAGCACAATATTTGTTTTTTAAATGAAAATTAAAGTACGCCGTATTTTCCTCCAAAGGCCTTTCGAACATTGCCGGCATATTTTATAAAGAACTCATCAAACCGAATTAATAGATTAAATGTAAAACAATGGAAGAAAAATAAATTCTGATAATTTGATAAAACCACGAGCACGTGAGCAAACTTTGTAGCTTGACGAAACAGAATCACACGTTTATGAACGAGACAGAAATAGTATAGCACCTCATAAAACACCATAATATTTAAAACTAGACCAAATTACCGGTTGCACCCAAAGGATGTCCTTTAGATATAAGACCGCCACTGGGGTTGATGACATATTTCCCACCATATGTATTGTTGCCACTATCAACTAATTCACCACCCTTGCCAGGTGGACACAAACCGAGAGCTTCGTACGTTATTAACTCGTTAGCAGAAAAGCAATCGTGCAACTCCACTACCTGCACATCGGTAGCTTTGTATCCTAAGATAAGAAAAAGAAATTATTAAATCCTGAAATTTATTCACAAATGGCCAACCAAAAAAGTCGTCAGTCATCTTCCCCAAAAAGCTAACCATCAAAGTTTTGGTAATGCCCAATTGACACCAGGCACTTAACACGAGAAAAGCTCATTTATAGATTACTGTATCTGAGCAAATACAGGGTGACCCAGAGAGACCCGCTGATTCTGTAAATTTAATTACGAGGTAACAAATTAACCCTTGGAGACATAAGAGTAAAAATATGCCGTTTCGGTATACGGCATTACGGATTTTGGGGAGCCACGACCCTTTGTAAGTTAGCCCCAAATACGTTAGCTAACTCATTTTGAAGTAAAATTCATTAGCGTTTCGTCTGGTCGGACCATATAAAACGCTAATAAAACTTTTTTTTTCGTTCTGTAAATTAGTCTTACATTCGTAAATTAGTGTTACGGGCCGTTAGCACTATATACGCGCTCCCACGGATTTGGGGACAGTTTCCAGTTCCACCATTAGTGAAAGCACTTTTTGGTTTTTATTTTTATTTTAGTAATTTGCTATTAAATTACTAAATGTATAGAGGGCACTAGCATCATATATAACACGTGATTTAAAAATCACGTTGCTTTACTAAGTTTAAAACTCCCAAACACACAAACAATAGGTGCGTTCAATTTCAAAATCCATAAGTACCTTATCTTCCTTATGCAAACCGGAAGTGATGTAATAAACGTCATATCTTCCAAAAGGAAAGTGCCAAAAGGTACTTATGCATAAGGTACCAATTGGGTCACTTATCTTCCTTTTGAATTTTCCTTTTGGGTTAGTAACACGATCTGCACTTGCGCACTAGTTACTACAAATCTCAACACTATTATGGCTACTGAATCAAGCAATAAAAGAAAACGTGCAAGCATTAGACTTTGGACAATTCAAGAAGAAGATGTGGCCCATTACCTTGCTAGCAAACCTTATCTTGGCAAAGAACAGGTACTTTTTCATTTCTAATTTTTTTTAAAAACAAACAAAAACGTTTGTTTTTACTGTAAACGAATCATTTTTACCGTAAAACGAGGCCGTTTATGCCGTAAAAATGTTTATTTTTGCCGTAAAAACGTTCGTTTTTGCCGTAAAAACGTTCGTTTTTGCCGTAAAAACGTTCGTTTTTGCCATAAAAAGGCCGCTTTTGCCGTACTGTAAAACAATTCCAAAGGAAAAATTATTAGTGCGTTCATTCAAAAGTACTTATGCATAAGGAAGATAAGTAACGTAAATAACAAAAGGTACTTATGGATTTCAAATTGAACGCACCTAATATCAATATTTGCTACAATTTTAATCTAAATTATCAATGCGCATGCACAGAAAATTCTGATTATCAGCACCTCTACTGGTAAAAGCTTAAAGCTGTTAGCTGAAGCTGTTAGTCGGAGTGCTCTTAATAAATGCAGTGAAGCCAACATAATTGTTAAGCTGGAGTTTTAAGGGCCAAAAGATTTCAATATGAAATAATTAATTAAATAAATAACTAATGACTACCAATTTCACTAAAAATCAAGGTCATTATCACACAAACAAAATCATAAATTTTCAGCAAAAATAAATTAATAGGAAAAAAAATTTTTTATTGATGAAAGTGGTTGTACCCAAATAGGTATAGCTTTATGCCCCCAAGGATTAAAAATCATATTTCAAACTAAAACCATTATACAGCAGTGATTAGTGGGTCAATTCCAGAACAAATGTTGTTGCGTTTAACATAAAATCTGAAAAGAAAACTGAAAACGTGTTTGCGAAGCAAAGAAAGCCATCCGAGTGATATCCTTTTTCACACATAAAAATGGCTTTCAAATCTGTGTAATCGTTTTAGTTCGAAATAAAATTTTGAATTAGTTGCTGTGTAATTACATTTACAAAATCTTCAAGTCTCTGGGACATCCTTTATACGCGTACGCAAATTATCCCCAAACAATGTGTAGAGCAAGCAGCCTACAGTATTAGGAATCCACCTTAGACACGTGTACATCAAAATCCAAAAGCAGATTTACAGTTCTGGCAGTTCTTGCAACGGAAAGGGCCCCATACACCAACAGGAAACCACAGCAGCTTTCAAAAAAAAATTATTTCAATAACTATTGAAATTGGGCCTGAAAATGGTTAGGTTTTAATGAAAAACAAACTGGTCATTACTTTCCCCCACAATATTACGAATAGTGTGTTACCAAAGATACTTATACAGTTTGGACTAGTTATCTACTAAATGATATTCAATTGAAAGTCTAGAATTAGATTTCTTTGTTGTAACTTGGAAAATTGCACCACAATATGTTAATTGGAATAGATATTTTTTTTAACCTGTATTACGGAATAGCTTGTCAGCAGCGGTTTTGGTCATATCATATCCAACCTAAAAAAACAATTTTTTTAACCCTTTATTAATTGTCACTTTGAATTATTAATATTTATTACCATTTTTATACAGCTTTGTTCGTTAAAAGCACTAGGCAAATCCGTTGCCATCTCCATTCCAAGGATCTCAACAGCTTGTGATTTTAAATTGTTGCGAACCACAAATTCTTCATCCACCACAATTGCTGCAGCAGCTCCATCAGAAGTTGGACTGGGTAAAAAATTATGCCAATATATAAAGCAAACCCTTAAATATAGCGAACGTCCTGTACGACCATCGAGATAGCCAAACAATGTCTAGTCTCCACGACATTGCTGTTGACTGACTCCCTGGTGACAGGATAAGTTCAAAAAAATTTTAAAATATTTTTGAATTTATTACTCTCCAACGGATAATTACCCATTCACTAAAAACCAATGGGATACGCTCAAATCTAAAGACTCAAGACTTAATCAACCGTATTTAACTTTCAATAACAAAGACTATCGGGGATTAGCCGTGCGTGGATAACTGATAAGACAGGAATGTGAGATCCTCAATTTTACATGTTCTCTTTGTTTTATAAAAAATTATTATACAGTATACTGTTATTATTAATTTTATTATTATTAATATGAGTCATGGTGAACTAATGTTGTTTAGTCTGTATGCACCG
>JAQFXT010001950.1:0-14381 GCA_034683725.1 Strigamia crassipes
AGATGCTCGCAGGCTGCAACGTCTGCGAACATCTGGCGGAGGGGAGGAGCTGGCATGTGCCATCCCCTCACACTCGACGCATTTTACACAATTTAAGAATAAATGTAATATAATATTTTATATTACATAATCAGAATAGAAAGGGGAAATCTCAAAGTAATTTTGAGGTCACCACACTTTTCCCCTTTTTAAGATTAGGTCAAATATTTACCTATTCCAAACGGGGCTCTTCTGGCGGTGTCGTCATGGCTGCGGGTGAAAGCAGCATGTCGGTTGTATCGTCTCTTGGATCCGGACGCTCGTTCACCGTGCATAGGGACATCTCTACGCACGGGCCAGAACTCAGTCCGGGGTTGACGTGCAACCACACGGACTGGATGAGTTTGGAACTCGAGACGGTCGCGAATCCCATGTCCAGGAATTCGCTCAGTGGATCCTGTCCGGAGATTCGCATCTACCGGCGGGGCTACTGCTGGTGTGGGCTCTACTGGACTTGGAGCGGGCGGAGGTGGCATCAATACACATGATGCGACGGCGGCTGCAATAGTGGCAGCGGCGGTTGCTGGAAGAGTAGGGGTATTTGCATTGACCGAATGGGCGGTGGCCAACAAATTGTATTGTAGGCACCCGCCCATTGCAAGCTGGTGCATCTCTGTCTGAGTGGCAGGCCACCAGTGTTGCTTGGGATTATTCGGGGCGGCAGCCCTCAAATTTTTAAAATGCGCCACCGTCTCGGCTTTGGTTTGGTCGAAGCGGTTCCACAATTCGTCTTGTACACTTCGGCGTAGTTTATGCGAATCGATATAATATCGATAATCGCGTTGCTTCTGCCGAGTGGCGGGATACTTCGCTGCGAGCATCGGTGACCACAAGGGTGCCGGTGGATCTCTCTTGAGCGACCAGCTCAAGGAGTCTCGGTCGACCATTTCCATTTTATATAGGAGTCGCGTTTTCGACCCCCATCTCCTCTTGATCGCTCTTGAAAAGCGATGACGTAGTTGCCACCAGCTTAGCCGGGCTGGCTTACAAGCTTGCACTTCGGCAAGGAGTTCCTGCCTCCACACCGTGATCTTGGTGTGAACTTCTTCGCTCAACAGTCCGGTTGCTTCTCACAACTCGCTGACCCGCTGTACCTAAATGATTATATAATAAAGAAAATTAAAATTGAGACAAGTGTGACTTTGATTTTTCTAATACTGGAAAAAATATAAATTTCTTTATATTTTTAAAAAATTTAAGAAAATATTTTATCTTAAGATAGGATATTTTCTTTCTCAGGTTATAATTGAATAATTCTCTAAAAATCATTAATTGAATTATTCAATCGTCGAGAAATATTTTATTTTTATAAAATATTTTCAATAATTATTTATTGGTGATTAAAATTGTATTTTTTTGAGTCATACGATGCATTCCCCTAAGCGGTTAGCATCAAGGCGCAGTTGTCATAGCAACGCCCTAGCTGTGATTGTAAATGACGTCACGCGCGTCATCAGCGGGCATCGTGAGTTTGGTTTTTAGGCCAAAACTCCGAAACTTTGCAATTTTTTCAAATAAAAGGTACACTAAATGCATTTCTCCTTACCCTCTGCTGCTTTTCAGCAGCAGTTTCAGCTGGTAACTCCTCGTTTGCGTGGAGTTCGAGCGCGGGCTCATTTGGCGGATCAACTTCCATTTTAAAAGTTGATAAAAAGCTGTCTTTCTATGTTTTAGAAATCAGGCAATATACTGTATATTAAAATACATTTGAGTTGTAATTTGTTAAATTGCACTCACGGTTTTTAGTTTTTTGTGGGACGAGCGAAACGATGCGATGAGGATGGTTTCGAGTCGAGATGTCAAGTGACTTTTTTTCTTAACCCGGAAGTGACGTAAGATTACGTCGCTTCACGGTGACGACATTAATTGTCGCCTTGTCTATGACATAAGGATTTCTCCTTACGTTATGGCTCGGATCTCTAATGTTTTGAGGTTATGACGAATAACCCCAGAGCGCTTTTCACTCGTTTACGAGGGCGAAGATTATATTTCTTTCTTCGAGAAGGTTCGAGTTGATTCAAATTATCACTCGTCGATTCCGGATCGTCAGATGAGTCTTGATTTTCATCTTTTAATAATTTTTTGTCTAAAACCACGTCTTTTTTCATGTTTTCAGAAATGTCAACTTTTTCAAATTTTTTGCTCAAGTCCGTGACGTCAGCATCGGTCTTGGCGCGATTTTCAAATTGTGTTTTTTCGTTTGGAGTTTCTTCGACGGGAATTTTATTTAATTCTTCCTCGTCTAAGGTATTTATAATATTATCGGTATTTTTACCGACCTCTTTCCCCTCCAGCCATATTTCCTGGTTAAAAACTGGGAAATACGGCGTTAATTCTGACGAGTGGACTGCTGGTAAAATTTCATTATCAGCTAGTCTTCGCAGTTCGACCGCGCCACCTTGTAATATTTTGGTTATTACAAAGGGTCCTGTACGCTTGTCAGCAATGCCTGCGGCTATGCCACGGACAGCGCTGGACAAAACATGTGAATTTCTCCAAACTAAGTCATTTTCTTTGAAGTTGGAGAACTTCTCATCGGTTTTATTGAGATCAACTCGTTTTCTCAAATCAAACACATGAGACATCATGTGTTGATAAGTCTCAGCAATAATTGTTTCGAGCTTTTGCACATATAAATGTGGATTTTTTGGATCTATGGTTAAGATTCTGTAATAACTGGGGGGTTGCCACCCCGATTAACAGGTATTACTTAAATAGGATATTTCCAACTGCATTCCAAACTTGTGAAATAAAGGAGTCGATCATTCTCATTCACCGGTTAACACACGACTGCTTTAATAGAGCGGTTGCCCCAAGCAACCGCTTATTTCCAATCTTTACAATAACATGTGTCTGATTGCTTGTCACTCAAATTTACTACAATGCATTGACTGACTATCGCCATCTATAGCTCTACGGCCAAATTATATCAAACTTACATCTTATAAGATCTCTTAGAACATAACAGATTCCATCTGGGACTCTTGGATCCCAGGGCATTCTTAGCTCTCTGCAAAAATTCAGATATGCCGGAGAAAAATCTCTTCCTCTAGTCACAGTGGTTCTGAGACTAAATGCAAATTCTCTTAAATATTCATCCCATCGGGAATGAATATCTGTGTATATCGCGATAATGTATTTAATATCACGATTCACCCTTTGCGACAGGATTTGCCAGTGGATGATAAGTTGACGTTGGAGTTGGCGTCATGTCAAATTTCTTACAAAATTCTTTGTAAACTTGGGCCTTAAATTGAGGGCCGTTGTCTGAAATTATTTTTCGAGGGAATCCGAAACTTAATGACAGATGGTAGATGCAATTAGCAACTTTTGTTGCTGTCGGAACAATAAAACTAAACTGAACTAACTCAACTGTGAGATACACTCAAGCTATTTAAAATGCTTACTTTAACGGCAAAGCTAACCCCCAAAACTTAACTCTAAATTTAAACTAAATAAGGCTTATGCTCTAACAATGCATTCTACGAGCGATGTGACCACACTCTGCCTTTTGCTCCACGTGCTCGGGAAATAACCCTGTCGGTTTGCACCAAATGGTGAGCCGAGTTGCTCCAGGGTTACTCACACGTGAAATGGTCGATGTTGAGCGATCCTTCTCCTGCCAATGCTCACTAAAAAGCTAGCAGACTCGTAGTTGAGCCTCAATTTCCAAATCCAGGCCTAACGCATCCTAGTTGGCGGGTCGTCTTGGTTTTGCCCAAGAAAGACCAGTAAAGCCCTTTCTGATTTTCCTAGCCTCCTTTCACCCCGGTTAAAATGGTGGAGAGTCACAAGTGAGAGTAGAGTTGCTGATTGTTTCCAAATGAAATCTCGTCGATCAACCTTTTCTATTGTTTAGACACAGGATGACAAAATGACGATGTGAACAGTGTGAAAGACAAGCATAAACTGGCTATATTCAGGGAGTGATACAAAAACCGTTAGTACCGGAAATACAAAACTTCTCCCACCTGTCACTCAGGCAGACTGTGGTCACACTACTCATTCTGGTGACATTCAGGATCACCACAACCTTGAGCAAACTGTTGGTCAGCTGAAGAAAGTTGACGGTTCCGTAGATTGACCCAATCCCCAGGTTGAAAGGTATGGTTTCTTCGTTTTTGGTCGTACCATTTTTTGTGTCTAATTTGCACTCGTTGTAAATTTTCTTTTGCAGAATCTCGCAGATGTCGCATGTATTCATGTAAATCTTCTGGCGCCGATGGTGGTAGCGGCTCGCCATCATCCGTGTCACTGTCGAGATCGCCGGGAAAACGTGCCTCTTGGCCTGTTACAAGCTGGAATGGGGACTATTTCAACGATGCCTGATACGCCGAATTGATTGCTAACACGAAGTATCCTACATGTTTGTCCCATATTGTGTGATCTTTGATATAGGTCAAAATGCAGTTCTTTAGCGACTGGTTTAAGCGCTCCGCGAGATTGCCTTGCGGATGGTAAATCGCTGTATAGCGATTTACGGCGCCCAATTGTTGGCATCGGGCCTGGAAGTCTGCCGAACGAAAGGCCCGAGCATTGTCACTAATTATTGTTTTCGGAAATCCCCAACACTGACAAAATTTTACAATTTGCTTCATCGTTGTGGGAATATCCGAATTTTGTGTTAGACGAATATCCAACCACCGGCTTGCAGCATCGACCATCACAAAGGCATAACATTTTTCCATAAGGAAGTCGATTTAGGGGTTTTGCCCGTTGACACGGACCGCAAACCTGAATCCAAGTTTGAACATCTTCACGCATCCCTGGCCAGTTGACGTGTGATCTGAGTCGATGTAACGTTTTTTCCATTCCTAAATGTCCTCTTATGGGTGGATAATGAAGCACGCGAAAATAGCGCTCTCGTAAATCCAATGATAGATATATTTGTCGCCTTTTCTTAATTTTGTTTATGTTGACAGGTGCAAATCGACAAAGCATTCCCCAATGCATTCCAAAATTCTGAACATTGATTTTGATTTGTTTCGCCAATTCTGGATAATCAGGTAAATATTTGCGTGTAAAATAGTCAATTATCGGTCCAGCCCATTCATCTAATTCCTGCATCCGAATAATTTCAGTCACATCCGGAAGTACATCAAATGGTTGATGTTCTACGGGTGGATCATGTTCACGCTCAGCCCATTGATCGAGCTCATCATCAGATTCAGGATCGGTCAACGGAATTCGTCCTCCGGCCAGAGTTTGCATCAATTCTCGTCGCTTTGGTGGTCGAAATGGAACTGGAGATCCACCCGGAAAACTCGGACCGTACTCATCATCTGACGATGAAGAACTCGACGATGACAACGAACGTCTTGGTCGCGACCTGCCCCGATGTTCCTGGCGTTGGGCTGATGGGTTCAGATGGTCCAGCAGGTGGTGTTTTGTCCGGAATTTTCCCCGGCGGTGTCACTGGTAATGGCGTCGGTGAGGGTGATGCTGGAGTATCCGTTTCAGGCGTTATAATTCTCCGTCTTGGTTTCTTTTTCGTTTTCCGTTTTGACATACTGGAATATGGTCTGATAGGTGATGGAGGTCTAGACGGAGGACTGAATGGATCAGGTATCTTGATTGGAGACTTTAAAGGTACCGGAGGATCAGTCGGTTTTAATTTTGGTATAGGAACCACAAATGTTCGTCTTCTCGGTCTCCTTGACTTCTTTGGTTTTAAAAGTTGTCTAGGTGATCCATTAATTTTTCCTTTTTTAGGTTCTCCTCCTCCCCTAGACGGTGAAGGACTACGTTGTCGTTTAGTCCCCACAGGTGGTAAAGCAGGCACCGTTGGAGTCGAAGGGGCGGTTTGTGGTGGTGTTCCACTTGGAATCGCCACGATATCGTCCAAATATGCCCATCCAAATTGGCGATAACATTTTGCCAATGTTTTTTTAATTGTTTTCTGGAACGTGGTGGGTGCATTGACAAGGCCGAAAGACATGACATTGAACATAAACCGACTGATAGGTGACTAGAACGCAGTTTTAGGTCGGTCTACACGACGTAATTCAATCTGCCAATATCCTTTGGTTAGATCGATGGTGGATATCCACTCAAATTGACCAATTTCTCTTAGGAACTCTTCAATTTTGGGGAATTGTGGCGGGTCATACAATGCATGTTGGTTGAGGGGTCGGTAATCGATACATAATTGAGGTTCCGAACCGGGTTCCATTACCAAAACAATTCTCATTGCATAATCACCGGTTGCAGGTGAGACATACCCTTTATCCAGCATGTCTTGACACAATTGACGTATAATCTCGCGTTTTTGCGGGTTACAACTTTTATGAGGGACTCGAATAGGCCAGGGGTCGGCAACCTTTTGAGACGAAAGAGCCAAAAGTTACACTTTACAAAATTTCCCAGTTTTTAAAGAGCCACTAACATTTTTGCTTCAATTTTATGGTATTTGATTAGGATTAGGTATATAAATTTGAAATAAATAGCTGGGTTGTAGTAGTGACAAGTGACGGCGGCATTCGGCAGGCATAAAGCCCTCGCAAAAGTTTTTTTTTTAAATTATATGCGCTGCAAAAATCAAGCAATCAACCACAAAAATATAATTTGCTCGCTCGATCAGGCATTGTACGTCACTGAATTAATACAATATTATTTTTTTATGAGTTTTGAAAATAAAATAAGATAATTATTAATATTTGCGCATGGAACTGGAGAGCCGCATCTTGACATCGAAAGAGCCACACGCGGCTCGCGAGCTGCAGGTTGCCGGCCCCTGGGGTAGGCGTATCCGTGTCCAATTTAATTTTATGCCGCATGACATGAGTTCTGCCTGGCTCTAGCAAAATTATTCGGTAGTGTTTTCTTAACACTTTCTCAAGAGCAAGGGCTCGTTCCATTGGTAGGTTAGCATCGCTAACTAATTTGCTAACCTCATCAACTATTTTTAGTGTTGCACTAAAATTTTTATGTCTTGACAATATCAATGCATTTGAGCATCTGGCGATTCAACATAGTTCTGATATTCATCTAGAACTCGTTGAGGAATGTATGGCAAATCCTCGGCTATTGGAGCAATGAAATTCCAAGACCTGGTTTTGGGGTTGGGTTGGATTCCTAGTTTTAACATGAAATCACAACCAAGTAACACGATCGCACATTTATGTGTAATTACGATAAATGGTTGTGCTATCACCCCATGTGTCCATTTAAAGGCTAATAATATAGTGCCGACTGGTGTGATGCACTCTCCGGCAGTTTGTACAGATACTCTAGGACTAATTGGTCGGATTTCTTTCTCCAAATTTAGAGATAGAACCATCGATTTAGCCATAAAGCAGCGATTTGCACCGGAATCTAACAAACCAGTTAAAAGTCCACGCATAGTTTGCAGCTGGATAGTTGGAAAATCATCCAAATTATCTGCGGATAAACTGCAGTGAATACGGCGTATTCTCTATTCTAATGCGGGGAATTCTACAGTAATAATATCTTCTAGTAGATCAGGATCTATTGTCCAACGTTCGAGCATTTTTATGCACTCATTTTCACTGTGAGGCTTTATAAGCTCCCATAAGCGGTCTATTTCATCTTTGTTTCGCGGAGTTAATTTCTTTAAGGCCTCTTGGACCTCCCATCGAAAGTAGTCTGCTTCGTAGACTATATTTATCAATAGCCTCCACGATCCGAAGTTCAATAGTATCTACTTTCGGAAATTTCAAATCAGTTTCTTTAAATTTAGGTTTATCGAAAAATTTATTTAAACAATCTGTGCAGTGAGCTGCATTAACAATTATCTGTTCCGCTTTTTCCTGAATTAAATCAGGTTTCAAAGATGACTTTTCCGAGGTTTCTAGCGTGGAATTTGGTAGACCATGAAAACCCACGCTTACAAGTTTTTTTGAAACATTTCCCCCAAAGCCTTGAGAGTCTTGTCTAACTCGGAAAGTATTTTGTGCTTGTTAGGACAATCACAAGCCCAATGTAATGTCCTAGCTTGTTACAGCGTCGACAAGGGTCTGTAGCCGGTGATTTAGTCCGGGCAGCTGAGGGAGAGTGTGAACGCGGTCTTTCCTCAGTCTTGGATTTGACTTTCTCAGTTTTCACTGGGGTCGAGGTCGAGCTTTTACTGCTGTTTGATGAATAAAAAGAGACTTTCTTATGAACAATTTTAGGCTGGTATTTATACTCAACTGGATTATTTTTAGCCAGTAAAGCAACAGCTTCTAATGAATTCTCTTCGACATACTCTATTACGGTGTCGTCGAGGGAAACATCGGCCAAGTTAGCTGCAGGACGGTGTTCTTTAGGTGAAGTGCGTGGATTTGGGATTCCACTGCTTCTCCTGCGACTTAGCGCTCTCGGTAAAGAACACTTCCGTTTGAGGAGGTTGCAACAGAGGCGTCTGTGCGAAACTGACATCTTTAGCTAATTCTAGCAACCGTTTTTGCCTTTGTTGAGCAGCCTCCTGCTCTTCAGGTGTAATATACTGTTACGTGTAAATGGGGGTTAGAGTTTACAACGTAAACAACCTAGAATAAAAATAAGGCGGACAAGTATTGTTCTATTTTCCACTTCTAATCATCAACATTTATTCATTTGATTCAAATCAAATTTTTAACTTTTCTTAAATGATCTCTATTAAATTCACTCAATCCAAATAACACTTTACAATAAATATATTATGACATAATTATATTCTTTGATTTAGCAAGGGTCTCTAATAAATGTCACAAGTCAAACCATTAGTCTCTCATGCCGGCAATTAGCTTGCTGGCAGTTGAGAACTAAGGTGGTCTAAATTAATCATCATTTCAATTCAGAGCTCAGAGAAGAACTGACTCTCCTGTCCAGCTTTACTCATTAAGTAAACTCCCCTTTTACCTATTCTGATAATTGATCAGTCTGATGACCAACTGATGACACACCAATTCTCACTTTGGCCACCAGCGCCATCTATTGTGGGAATTTGTAAGCTAATTACTTAAACTGCCTTAAAATCGTCTGCTACTCACAGCGCGACTTTAGACATGTAACAGCCCCCTCTTTAAGTTTTTTCAGCCTCTGAAAAACAATTGGCTGTTTTGCTGTTTAATTAGAATGTCAATTATTCATCTGAGTTACATCCCCTTTGCTAATAAAATACTTTATATTGAGTTCTTCTCTATACCTTGCTATATCAATCACAATTTTACCTTATTCATTCAATCACACACTTTTATAAAATTTGAATATCAAAATTTAACTTATTCCTATAATAATTTTGATAACACTTTTTTTTTTTCCCCCCATTTTTTATAAAATTAATTAAACACTTAAATTTTAAAACACTTTACAAACTTTCTGTATTTATTTTTTCAAATGGGATCAGTGTATGTTTTTCTATCTCATATATAAATCTAATTCTTAGCTCCATCGGAAGCGCGGGAAGCATAATGTCTCTATCCTCCAAATATTCTCTGGCGAAGTACAAAATAGTTGGACCACAAGAGTCTGTGTCCAATTGCCCCATTCGCGGAGGGATCCACTCCACAAACCGAGGAACGTTCACATGTTTTGATCCTGTGATCTCTATTCGAATCGATTGCCATTCTCAATTTTCGCGAATATTCATAGGTCCCAAAGGGTCGTACAATACAACTTACGTCAGCATTTTTGTATTGTCCACTATGAACATCTGCCAATGTCCCGGAACTGGAACAGGAAAAATCCAGATCTTTTGCCTTTCCGTAGGTCCACCTCCTTGATTCATCATCTGCCAAACTGATGGCATTTCGTTGTTTATCATGAATTGTGTCACCACAGACGTATATGCAAACACATTAGGGTAGTGTTCCATGACAATTGTTAAATAATAATCTATGACAGAATCATGAACCCATGATTCCGATCCGATAGTAAGCCTGGCCAGAGCTTCCATCTCGTAACTTCGAACTGTGATGTTTCTTCTCCCGTGTCTGAATGCTATACCGTCTGCTGGCAAAATTGAATATTTATCTGCATATCCTTGTGCTTCATTTAATAATGAATTTGGGAGTCATACTCTATAAGGTTTTACTCCTTCTGGCATCTGCACTGGTGGATCCATTAGCTTTGTTCGCGTTGCTAATTTTTCCGCTCGCTCAATGTTCTTTCAAATTTCTGCCTCTTTTAATGCTAATGCAGCTTTATTTTTTATCCACATCCAGTACTTTGGTATGCCATCTGGTCCTTCTAGTTTTCGTTCTTTAACTGTTTTCAAAACATTTTTCCGTTCAGTTTTTATTTTGTCTAATCGTCTTTTGTATCTTCTTTTCGCTTTTTGCTCCTGTTTCTGAACTAATTTCATTCCTTTCTGTGTTTCTTTCTTCATTTCCAACGCCGCTTCAGCTCTTTTTAGTTGCTGAGCTTTCTTCCTTCGTTCTGCCTTTTGCAGGGCTGTGTATCGCTGTTCTGCTGTTTTCGCTTTTATTTCAGTCTTTACTTGGTTTAACCAAACATGTCGATCCGTATATGGTCTGTCACATTTCACTACTTGTGTAATGTTATCAAATTTAACTACTAATGTTTCTTCTTGAACGTCTTCCAATTTATCAACCTCATGTTCTGGTTTCCTCTGATACACATTAAAAAAAACGCGTAGATCCGCCTGATTTATTTGAATCATTGTCCGACGAATCACTAGTTTTTGCTTCAGCCATTTTAAATTTACTCGCGTTGAAACACACACTTTTCACTTCTACTGTATACACTCACACTTAATACCCTTTTGAATAAATAATATATACCCTTAATAATATATACACTTATCACTAATAATATTTACACTATCAACTCTATTAAATAATATTAAATAACACAATTATTTACACTAATAATTTCAACACAAAATTCAAATTTTTCAATTCATTAAATTAACATAAACTTCATGCTAACAATGTAAAATAAATTCAATTAATTAATACTACACTTTATACTACACTAATTCTATTATTTACACATTTATTAATTCAAAATATTTTCCAAACAATGAATTTTCTTCGCTACGTAACTTTCGTTTGCGAATTCACAATGTTATACACTTTAAATCAAACAAACCTTCCAAATTATAACGAAACACATATTCACACACTTTATAATTCAATATATCAATAGTAATTCAGCTTTTTATTTCGCTTTCGTTGGGTCATTCGATGAGCTCGAATTCACCTTGGATTGCTTAATAAATTTGACGATAATTGACTCTCGATCTTGGTCCTAACCGTTTTGACCGGAAGTTCGATGACTCATGCGATGACGTCAGTTTCGAATCAGCGCGCTCTGGTGTCGTCTTTTGAAGTTGATTCTTTTCATTTTCTGATGTTTTTAATAATTCTTCTTGTTAAAACAGCGGTTTCAACAAAATTTGATCATTATTACTAATACATTTTTCCTTTGCTATTGGTTTTACAAATTTCTTAGTTTTTACAATTTTCTCAATTGTATTTAAAGGTTTCATTTCATTTTCAGGTAATAATTCAAATTTTGCAAGTTCATTTACATTTTTATTTCTTACATTATAAGGTTTCAGTCTTTCTACGTTTACAATATCACTCTTTTTACTTAATGAACTAATAATTTCATAATCATTAGGTGCAGTTCTACGCACTATTTCATATGGTCCTAAAAATTGTGGCAACAATTTTTCACTCAGGCCCACTTTCCTGTTTAATGTCTTAAGGTAAACATGGTCTCCTGGCTCAAATTCTATCGCAACTCTGGACTTGACAAATCTAGTCTTGCTTTTCCTAGATGATTTCACTAATCTTTCATTTGAAATTTTTCTTGCTTTCTCTATAAACTTAGAAGTTCTTAGCGTAAATTCTTTTTTTGAAAGTTTTAAGTTCACATCCACGTTTAGATCTGCTTCATATCCTCTTAATAAATAACGAGAAGTATATCCTGTTGTTTCATGTATTGAGGTATTGTAGCTAATTATCAAAAATGGTAAAAGTTCATCCCAGTCAGTATGTTCCTTATTCACATAACTTGTCAACATTTTTGCAAATGTGGCGTTCAGGCGTTCTGTTAAGCCATTCGTTCTGGGGTGATATCCACTTGTCGTTTTATGAAGTGACTTGAATAATCTTGACACTTCATTCACCATCTCATTTCTGTATTCAGTCCCTCTGTCGCTTAAAATTTCTCGTAGACTTCCTTCTTTCAAAATGACTTCATAGAGAATCGATTTAGCTGCTTCTATCGCTGTGCAAGTTGGCGCTGCCCTAGCGATTACAGCTCTAGACAGATGATCTGTGATTACAAATACATAATTATTTCCTTGTCTTGAAGTAGGAAATTTTCCAAGAGTATCAATTCTTATCCTTTCAAATGGTTTTGAAATTGTCTTCCATGGTTGTAGTAATTTTTTCTGTGGTGTTGTCATAGATTTTGATTTTAAGCATTGCTCACATGAAAGTACACAATTTCTGATTTCTTTATAAATCCTGGGCCAAAAAATCGGATGCGCATCTTTTTCCATGTTTTGGCCAATCCCAGGTGTGCGCCAGATAAGCCATCGTGCATCTCATACAACACGTTTTTCCTTAATTGGCTTGGTACTACTAGTAACAGAGCTTCCGCACTCTTTTCTTCTATATAATATATTATCCTGAAGTACGTACTGCCTCAGCGGTCGTCTTCTCTTGCTTGGAAGATGTTCTATGCCTTTCATGGATTGTAAGATATTCCGGATGTCCTGATCTTTGCTCTGTTCTGCAGGAAGCTCTAGGTTTTCCAAAAATAATGAAGGCGTTTTTATTATTTCTTCTTCACTTTTTTTCTTTGGTATTCTACTCAATGCGTCGGCGTCCAAATGTTTTCGTCCCGATTTATATACTATGTCAAAATCGTAATCCACCAACTGGAGTGACCACTTCGCTAGGTGACCATTTGGATTCTTTACTGATCTTAACCATTGTAATGCTGAATGATCCGTTATTACGGTAAACTTTTGTCCATACAAATACGGTCTAAATTTTTGTATTGCAAATATTATGGCTAAACATTCCCTTTCTGTAGCCGAGTAATTTTGTTCTGCATTACTTAACAGTCTACTTGCGTAACAATTTACATGTTCTTTCTTTTTAACTTTTTGTTTCAACACGGCTCCAAGTCCATACGCACTTGCATCAGTCGAAATAATAAATGGTTGTGAGAAATCCGAATGTGCCAATACCGGTTCTGATATCAAAGCATTTCTTAGTTGTTTAAACGCTTGCTCATGTGGAGGTCTCCAGTCAAACTTTTCATCTTCTTTGTTAGGTTCACTAAAGGTTTTGAAATGTCCACAAAGTTTGGAATAAATTTTCGATAGTAAGAACACAATCCCAAAAACCCTCTCAAATGTTTAACTGTTGTTGGTACTGGAAATTTCTCCACTGATTCTAAATTTCTAGGGTCAGGTCATATACCCTTTGCGTTGATAACATGTCCAAGATATCTGATGACATCCGTTCCAAATGTACATTTTGTAAGTTTTACTTTCAAATTAGCACTCCGTAGTTTCTCAAAAACGTCATTTATATCTTTTAGATGCTGATCAAATGTTTTAGAGAATATTATCAGGTTGTCTATGTATGCTATGCACACTTTTCCCAGAAGGTTGCCTAACACCTTGTTCATTAATTTTTGAAACGCCGCAGGGCTGTTGCACAGACCCTGTCCTAATACATTAAATTCGTAATGTCCTGTCGACGTGGTGAACGCAGTTTTTTCTTTATCTCTTTCATCTATCTCCACCTGAAAGTATCCTTGTATTAAGTCTATCATTGAAAAATACTTGGCTCCTGATAACTGGCCCAAAGTATCATCAATTCTCGGTAGTGGAGAGACCATTTTCTTTGTCACTGCATTCAATCGTCTCCAGTCCACGCAGAATCTGCAGCATCTGTCTCTTTTCTTTATCAGTAATACAGGCGCGCTTCATGGCCTTTCAGATTCCCTTATAACATTCATCTCCAATAATTTTCTGGTTTCTTCAGCCTCTACTTCTTTTTCTTTAATTGATCATCTATATGGCTGTAGATGGATTGGTTCTGCGTCTCCTGTGTTAATGCGATGTTTATACACCATTACTCTGCCTAAATCTTTATCTGTGGCAGCAAATTGTCACGACAGAAGTTCTGCTTAAACAATAGGTGCGTTCAAAGTAAAATTGATTTCCGAAATCCTGATTTACTTGATTTTCAGAAATCAAGAAAATCGGATTTCAACTTTGAACGACCTTATAATTTTCCCCAGAATCCAACATTTGCAGATGCGCAAATTGAAATTACTGGTAGTTGTTTTGCTAAACAATGGCTGACTTGCTACCTTTGTTGAAAATCACTCTCAGGAAATCAACAAAATCAACGAAAGCAACCCAA
>JAQFXT010001951.1:0-14381 GCA_034683725.1 Strigamia crassipes
TCGGAACAGACGCTCAGGTCCATGCGGCCCGCAGGACGGGCACGCATGACCAGAAGCGATCGTGCATCGATGGGGTCACCTTTGCGCACAAGAACAACTGGCCCTTCTGGCCACTGGCGACCCCGTGCACGTCACTTCCGGTTTTGGCCGGTCCCCCATTGGTCATAACGGGTTGCAGCTCCACCTAACGTTAGGGAATTGCGACGGGGGTCGCGAACGTTGGCCAGTGATCACCTGGCAGTCACAAAATTAGAGTTTAATTTGAATATGTGTGATTGGGCTGACTTCACCACGCAGTGTGGAAACACCAGTGTGGTAAATAGACGCCTATTCACTTAATTAGAAAGAAGACAACTAGAAACTTATATTGGTAAAGTGGCCTTTATTATATTGTGTTGTCTAGGGGTTAGTCTCTAGTCAGTGTCGTTCCTGTACCTGTGCCATGTTGCCATAGCACAGCCCATATCAACCAGCGACCACGCGGTCAGTAAGGACCGCATGGGTGCAGAAGTCATATCCTATTAAGTGCCGGTAGTCAGCCAAGCTATGTGACCATCTCAGGTCACGTCCGCACTCTGTGTACAAGACTGGTCTCTCTTCTTTTGGGGTCCCCTTTTATAGTGGATTCTGGAATCTACTTCCGGTTACGAGCAGGCTCTGAATGGTTGGCAACTCCACTTGGTGGGTGTTGCCTCAAGGCAGGCTAGGTTGGCAACTCCATCTGGTGGACGTTGCCTCAGGCCACCGGTTTGGACAGCGTCCGCATTGCAGTCACATAATTACCGATAAATAGTCGATTCACGCCACATGACCTAGTTGCAGATCGACATTGTCACAACTAGTGCTGTCTTTTGTGTGATTTCTTTTAGTGTGTTGTGTCCAGCATCCCCTAGCCCTCCCCTGGGCATGGTACGCTGTCCAAACACTCACAAAACTCACTCACTGATTTACACTGATAGGCTATACAACCAAAATAGTCTATATGCATCGCTTGACCTATTCTCAGATCTGCAAGATCTGATCCCAAATCGACATCGTCACCACTATTATAATCTTTTGAATAATAAACTATTATTATTATTATTATTATTATTATTATTATTGTTTATTTACAAATGCTTATAGTAATTTATTGACCAAAAAGCATGTTCATACATAAATTTACGAGCTATTAGTTTGAATAGAAATTATTTAATTTAAATTACCAATATTAATATTTACTTTCAAACCACTTTTCAAAATTAAAAATCCAATAACTCCTTTACAAAACACTTGTATTTGGCACTAAAAAATAAGCCAAATTGTCATTTATAATTCACTTCAACACTCAAATCAATATGGACGCAACCACTAAAATTCAATGGGATAACATATTCAGTGACCTTCATCACTGTCTTTAAAGAATACAAGTTATATGTCAAATTAGTCTTTTCAACTATCAAACAATCGCAATCGTAATAAGCATACATAACCACATCGCCCTTAATATTAGGCGTGGAAACAATACTCCAAAAATCATACTCGACATCATAAACCAATATCGAGCTCATCGGCATCTTTTGGAAAAAAATCAATTTATCAGGTGACTCGATGTTAAGACTTCGGCATTTGACAGTTTGCCAACAACCAAATAATTTCTCTTTTAACATACAAATCCCTAACATTGTATCAACAATCTTTATGCACCTTTCGTCAACTTCGAAGAAATACTTGCCACAATGAGCCGCTAAAAGCAGACATTTGCAATCATTAATTTGATCCTTAAAATCAACTTTCTGCCATTTCTTTGCATTGAAATTGAACCGTGCAAAAGACGATTTCGACACTCGCACAAAAATCTCGTCTCGATTTGCAGTTTCGTGCACGATATCATCCACAGTCGCCTGCAACTTATCCAGCAAAAACCAATAACGTCTAGAAATGACCGTTTCCGGTACCACGTAAGCGATCAATTCCAAATCCGACGGCGCCGACGCCAAACAAAACACCTGTCCCGACCCCGACACTGCCGGAAACCACTTGGACATCGCATCGAGTTGAATTTGTCCCATATTCTTCGATTTCAACAACCATTTCCCTTGGTTTTAGAACGACACTGAATGCGACCAAATTTCGTTGACAATTTCGAAAACAATTTCGAAAAAATGTATCTGAACGAGATCCCGAAGAAAATAATTCGGAAGACGCACATTTTCGCATTTCAGTATCATATCCGATGCGTCTTCAATATTGTTTGTTTTCGCGCCCCAAGCGAGGAGAAATTGAATTAAATTTCCAATTTGGTGCGGAGTTAAAGCGTTATTTAGAGCGACGAGACTTTCCATTTGTGTCGTCGTCACGTCGGAAAGCACGTCGGACTCGCTCAGTTCTTTCGAATGTACTAAAACGTATTGTCGGATGCATTGGATCGTTTCGGATTGGTTAAAGACATCGGCCAACTGCCAGATATCCAATAGTTTGTCTCGAGTTATGGGAGTGGAATAGACGTCCCAGTATGCGTGGAATAATTCATCTAATTGCAGTTTGTGCGCAGCTATTATCGTTTCGCGGATTAGAGTGTCGGGTTGGATCGGGGTGTCTTGGGCGTACATGAATTTAATTATTGTGTTCATCACTGAGCACGAGATGTCGGGGAAACGTACGACGTTGGTATCGTTTTCGATCGTTCGGTGGCTGAAAATTGCGCGGAAATAATCGCTCGCGGTGACCAATACGCTTTTATGGGCAAACGCCAGTCCGTCTTTGCATTCAAACACGATGTTTTCCATTTTGACGTCATCTCTCTAGCTGTGGAGATTGGTCACGATTGAAAGCAAGCGTTGATGTTTTTCCTCTGATTTTTTGTCTAAACTCGTTCGGATTCTTTTGCTTCCTCTTTCTCCCATTTGCTTGTCCAGAACTCCAGGTCGTCACTTTGCTCTTTTATTTCTTGTGTAAAAAATATATAATAGCAAATTTTATTTCAGTGGTTTTAGTTTTCGATAGATTATTTACTTGGTAGAAAATTAAAACAATTTTTTTTAGTTTGATGTGAAATTAAGGATAATGCTTACTGCGTTTTAGCTAGGACGGAAGTATTTAGTTAGTTCTTCGGCCAGTTGCGTCCACATTCATGCTGTTGAGATCTAGTTTGTACTAAAGTTTAGAGCTGTTTTGTCAGAGAAAGGAGCACACGGAACCATATGCAAATTTAGGTAATTTCAACTAGTCTTTTTATTCAATTTCGCCAGGTGGCGCTGGTGATGCAGCGCCAACCTTTACAGGTGGGAAAGGCAAACATTACGAATGGAGTGGACACTCCAAGTACCCCCTCCATTGTGAATCGTACGTTACAATTTAAACTTAACACCTTGTAAAAGCTAATTAATAAAAAACATAAACTTCTGAATAACTGACTCTTGTTTTAACACCTCCGCACACTATCCATCGAACCCATAGTATTGGGGCGCGCGCTTGACCCGTTGGGGTCTGTGAGCTGGCGGAACAGGCGGTGACGTGGATGATCCAGTGGTGTTCGCTCGCGATGTCCCTGCTGACGCAGTCGTCGTCGCGGGACCCGCCGGCCTCGCAGGTGGGGCCTGGACCTGGGTCCTGCCCGGCTGGAGAACCGCGGGAATGGGCGCGCTGACCGCTGTTGACGTAGTGGCCTGAGTCGGCGCGAGCGGCCAAGTAAAGTCCTCCTCCCCCTCCATTGGCCGCTGTACCCCGAGTGACGACCTCGGGCGCATTTGATCAGCATGTCGAGACCAGGTGACCCCATTGGGGACTTCAACCTAGTACGTAGACGAGGACACTTTGAGCTTAACGACAGCCGGAACCCACTTTGTTGTACTCCGATAGTCCCGTACGTAAACCGATTGGCCTTCGGTGAAACTACGGGAGATCTCTATTGGTGACGTGTCCGGCAGCAACCGCGGGTTCAAGAGGTGCATGCGCGAACGGAGCGGTCTGCCCAAAAACATTTCTGCCGGCGTCTGCTTCGTCGAGAGGTGCGGAGTTGAGCGATATGCCATCAGAAACCGATTCACCGCGTCGTGCAGCGACATCTTCAAGGATACGAATTTCTTGATTTGCTGCTTAAACGTCTTGACGAACCCTTCGACTGCGCCGTTCGTCGCGGGGTGGTAAGGGGGCGAGAACGACTGCCGGATACCATTGTGCTGCAAGAAATTCTTAAATTCCACCGCCGTGAATTGTGGCCCGTTATCCGAATGGATGTGAATGGGCAACCCGTGCTGCGTGAACCAGTCGTCGAGTGTTGCGATAGTTGCGGCTGCTGTTGTTGACGGCATCGCTTGGGCTTCGCACCATTTCGACTTTGCATCGACGGCTAGCAGGAACGTTTTACCCATGAAAGGCCCTGCAAAATCGATATGCACCCGCCCCCATATCTCGTTTGGTACCGGCCAGCGTAGCGTGGTTGAACGTGGTGGGGCGTGCTGCACCTGCTGGCACGCGTCGCACGTGCGCACGGTGCGCTCAATGTCCATGTCGATCGCGGGCCACCAGACTGTGGCACGGGCTAGGGACTTGGTCCTGACAATTCCGAAGTGTCCCGCGTGCAGTTCGAGCAGCACGGCTGACCGAAGGCTTTCCGGCACCACCAGCCTGTCACCTAGGAATAAATAGTCCTTAAACACCGCCAAGGCCTCACGGTTCTTGTAGAAGGCCGACACTTCCGGTTTTCGCGACCCCCATCCCTCTCGAACGTGTTGTAGCACCTCTTGCAACTGGACATCATTTTTGTACGCGTCGAGCAGCGAATCTGCAGACACCGGAAATTCTGAAATGCGAGACATGAAAATTTTATTAGTGCCCAGTTCGAGGTCTTGCTTCGCGTCAACGATGGGTTGCGGGTTGCGTGAAAGGGCATCGGCCACTGCATTGTCCTTAGCCGGAATATGCGCAATATCGAAATCATAGGCAGACAGGAACACTGCCCACCGGTGTAACCGTGCTGCGACCACCTGGTTACAACCCTTCTTTTCGTCGAATATTGCGACCAGGGGCTTGTGGTCAGTGCGGAGAAAAAACTTTCTGCCGAACACGTAGTGGTGGAATTTTCGGATCCCGTATACGATGGCGTAGCCCTCTCGCTCGATCTGGGCGTAATTCCGCTGTGCTGGTGATAACAAGGAGCTAGCGAAGGCAATCGGGCAGTGTTGACCGGCGGCGTTCACGTGGGATAACACGGCTCCTACTCCCACCGGGGACGCATCAACGGTCAGAAACACTTTTTTACTCTGATCAAAATGGGTGAGTAGTGATTTTATTGACACGGCTTGCTTGACCGATGACCACGCCTCTTCGTGCACTTTTTCCCAGGTCCAAGCGACGCCCTCCTTGGTCAATGCGTATAATGGGGCCAGAGCCGAGGACAGGTTTGAAATAAACTTCCCGTAATAATTGATCAGGCCGAGAAATGACTTGAGCGACGTGACGTCACTCGGGCGCGAGCCGTTTCGTAGAGGGGCCAACTTTGATTCCAACGGCCGAATACCATCTTTGGAAATGTGTAGACCGAGAAATTCGATAAATGGCTGCATAAATTTGCACTTGGCTCGGCTGAGCGTCATGCCAGCGCGGTCGAATGCTGAGAGCAAGCGGTCCAAGTTGTGCAAATGTTCTTCATCCGTCTTCCCGGTGACCGCGCTGTCATCAATGTAGGGCTGTGCACTGCCCACTCCCGACGTCAGCTGATCCATAGTACGCTGAAATATTGCGGGCGCGGTCGAAATTCCGTAAAAGAGCCGGTTGACCGTGAAAAGGCCTATGTGGGTATTGATCGTGCATAGTATTTTGCTGCTCTCATCTAACTCCAACTGATTGTATGCATTGTTGCAATCCAATGTCGAAAATAAATTGCCACCGGCCAGTTTCGCCGTGACGTCTGCGAACAGTGGCAATGGATAGGTGTTCGGTAATACTGCCTTATTAACTGTTCGATTATAGCACCCGGCTAACTTTATGGTGCCATCTGACTTAAGCACGTGTAAAATTGGCGTGGCCCACGGGGACTGTGCCACTGGTGTGATGATCCCGAGTTTGACCAGTCGCTGCAATTTGTTTTCAATGCGAGGTTTGATTGCCAGAGGCACAGGGTACGCCTTCATGTAGATTGGCATAAAGTCTTTATTGACAGCTATGTGTACATTTGCTAAATTGCATCGGCCTACTTCCTGCCTAAATACATTGTTGTGCTTTTCTAGGAGCACCTGCAGGGCAGTTGAGGACGCAGACCTGAGTACGGGCCTTTCGACGCTAGACTTCTTATTGACGACCGGTGCGGGCTGCACATCACGTGTTGCTTGCTTGGAGCCGACCGATGCGGGCTGCACGGCATGTTCTGGAGTGTTTTCCGGCGCGATGATCGTGTTGACGACGGTTCCCCAGAGTTTGCCTGCTTTCGACAGGAGCCCGAACGCCTGAAGCCAATCGCGGCCTAGTAGCGGAACTGCGCTGTCCGTTGCCACGCACAGGGGCAGAAAATAGCCCTTTCGCTCATGGAGCACAGGCACCTCGCACACCCCTTCCATGGGCAGACGATGACCGTCGTACGACGTCATGTTAATTAGCAACGGTTGAAGAGGAAATTCCGAGAAGAACTGCAAATACGTCTGTTTGTTGATGATTGTCGCGCCGGCCCCGGTGTCCACCTCCATCCACAGAGCCGTGTCCGCAATCTGCACTTCAAGGATGAGCGGCTTGACCCGTTCAATCGTGGTGGAAAAAATCGAGCCGCATTCAGTGATGTGGTTGTTGTAATAGTCGAGGTCCTCCTCCTCAACTTCCTGTTCGATCGCGTAATGTGGCGCCGATTTTTGTTTTGGACCGGACATGCACGCGGACTTGATGTGTCCGTTCTTTCCACAGCCATTGCAACGCGTCTGACGGTGTCGACAGTCTTCGCGTCTGTGAGCGGTGGAGCCACACGACATGCATTTCCTGGCCGATGATTGCGTTGTGCGCTGTTCCGGCTGGCTGCCGGCGTCCTTGGTTGATGACGGGGCCCTCGAGAGCCGTCTTGGGCCGTTCGACGAACGATTGTCGAATACTTTGTGCGTCGCTGCCGTGGCGAATGGTGTGGCTGTGTGGAAGCCCGCCACCCCCTTCATGGTGGTTTCTATTGCGATTGCGGCCTGCACCACCTTCGTGTGGTCAGCTTCCCCTTGCGTTATGAGCGCTCGCTGGATCGGCTCGGACGTCAGGCCCGACACGAAGCGGTCACACAGATGAACAGGTAAGTTGTCTCCGTATTCACAAAATTTCGTGAGTTTGACCAGTGCTAACGCGTATTCTGCCACTGATTCCTCTGGTAATTGCGTGCGTTGTTGGAACTTTACTCGTTCTGCAAGCAAAAGAGGTTTGGGATGAGAATAGGCAGTAAGGAGACCGGTCAATTCCTCGAAAGTCTTGTCGGTTGGTTTGTCCGGTAGTGAAAGATCCGCCAAGCGTTCGTAGGTGTCCCCACCCACGCTCGAAATTAGGATGGCGACCCGCTTTTTGTCCTCCACGATCCCCGCACTGTAGAAAAAACTTTGCATGCGGTCGACATAATTTGCCCAATTGTGGTCTGGGTTGTACTCCTGGAAGAGCCCGTGTGGGGTAGCCATTGCAGTGGTAATCGTGTTAATGCGGAATGAAGCACGACGTCGAACACGAATCGCAGGTCCGTTGGCGGATTTGGAGTTGAAATTGACTTTTCGGGCCTAACGCGTGTCGTTTGCGCTCGAAAGGTCAAAAAAGTTCATAAAAGTGACGAAAAGTCACAAAGTTTGCACGAAAAACAGTCTATTTACGCTTGTGGATCCGAATTCATCCACATCCCTCGTCGCCAGTTAGTTTGTACTAAAGTTTAGAGCTGTTTTGTCAGAGAAAGGAGCACACGGAACCATATGCAAATTTAGGTAATTTCAACTAGTCTTTTTATTCAATTTCGCCAGGTGGCGCTGGTGATGCAGCGCCAACCTTTACAGGTGGGAAAGGCAAACATTACGAATGGAGTGGACACTCCAAGATCTACAAGGCCTAATTATTTTTTTTAAATAATGCTAATCGAAAATGATTGTTTCGTGCATAACAAACGAAACAAACAAAGCGTTTGTTTGTTAGTAATAATTTAATTTTTTGCGTGAGTGCGTGAGTGGGCGCAGTGCGCGGCAGGGAAGAGCCAAGGGGCCGCTTTTGGTGGGGTCCGCATGGTCGGTTTAATGCTTTGGAGGGCCCATTGCACTTATGGCAGGAGGCCTCGTGAGTATTCGTAAATATCTTTAAAGCGGCAAACCCAACAAAGAAATCGATACATCTAAGTCAAAATGCAGCCATAGCGAAAGCATATCACGTTATTGAGATGGGCCCGATTGGAGACGGATCATCCGGAAGTCTGGACTTTGACAGTGCCGTCTCAACAAACAAAGTGAACGTTTCACAAAGAGAGCAAATGAAACAGCTGCTAAAGAAAAATCAGGATTGATTTGCCAGTTCTGACAAAGACCCAGGAAAAGTACAAGTATATAAACACCGTATAGACACAAAAGATTCAGAACCAATACACCTACAACCATATAGACGCTCCATGAAAAAAAAAGAAGTAGAAGCAGAAAAACTAGAAAATTATTGGAAATGGGAGTCATACAAGAATCAGAAAGCCCTTGGAGTGCACCAGTACTTTTGATCAAAAGCGAGATGGCAAATGAAGATTTTGTGTGGACTGGAAGAAACTAAATGCTGTAACTAAAAAGATGATATATCCTTTACCCAGAATTGATGACACCCTAGATCAATTAGCAAAAGCAAAGTATTTTTCGATGATGGACCTTATACAAGACTATTTTCAAGTAGAAATTGACGAGAGAGATAAGGAAAAGACAGCATTTACGACTTCGACGGGCCATTACAAATTCAACATGTTAAGACAGGGACTTTGCAACAGCCCAGCAGCCTTTCAAAAGCTGATGAACAAAGTACTTGGGAATCTCCTAGGAAGTGTGCATAGCATACATCGATGATTTAATCATTTTCTCGAAAACCTTCGACCAACATCTTCTAGATTTAGACATGTAACGCGGAACGAACGAGGCGAGCGTGTAGAAGGTTTTAAGACGACTGACTATTCTAGATTTAGACAATGTGTTCGAAAAATTAAAAAAAGCAAATCTAAAAGTAAAGTTGAGCAAGTGCACATTTGGTACTGACATGATAAGATATCTGGGACATGTGGTAGATGCAAACAGAATTTCACCAGATCCTAGAAATTTGGAATCAGTGGCCAAATATCCGAAACCAACAAATGTAAAACAACTACAAGTATGTGGATTCCTTGGATTTTGTTCATACTATCGAGAATTTATTCAAGGATTCACAAACAGTTCAAAACCTTTGGTTAATTTGACTAAAAAAGATGAGAAATTTGATTGGGGGCTACCACATGATACAGCATTCCAAACGTTAAGAACAGCTTTAATCACGGTACCAGTACTTGCCCACCCAAACTTTAACGAATCATTTATGATATCAACAGTTGCAAGTGCCTATGGTTTAGAAGCGGTACTAAAACAAAAGATCAAAAAATAAGAGAATGTAAATGCATACGCCAGTAGATTACTTAGCAACGCAGAACAGAACTATTCAGCAACAGAACGAGAATGTTTGGCAATAATATTCGCCATTCAAAAATTCAGACTTTATTTATATGGAAGAAAATTCACAGTGATAACATACCATGCAGCGTTACAGTGATTAAAATTTGTTAAAAACCCAAATGAACAATTAGCACGTTGGTCTTTACAACTAGTAAATTATGATTTTGATGTTGTATACAAATCTGGAAAAAAGCATTTACAACCCCTGGCAAAAAGTATTCAATCAGCCACCACATGAGCTGATTCAAGATGAAAATGATTTTTTGTGGCGCTCTAAAAAATTTATATCCACAAAACATTTTATTCAGTGAATAAAGCAATTCAAATAGCACAATTTAGTGCCTATTTGAAAAATATTAAACAAAATTAAAAAAAGTTACAAAAATTTTTGTTACCCCACCTCGGGAAAAAAGTATTCGATCACAGCAAAGTTGAGAAAAAAGTATTCGAACAAGCCAAATAGATGCATTATTAGTACTTTGTGGATCCTCCTCTTGCTCAAATGACAGCCTTTACACGTTGAGGCATTGAATAAACAAGTTCTTGACAATACTGGGGAGAAATTTCTTTCCAACTTGCTGTTAGAGCTGCAGCAAGTTCATTTTTATTGGTTGGCTTTTTCTCATGAACCAAAAGTTTTAACTTCCACCAGGCATTTTCTATTAGATTCAGATCCGGACTTTGTGTTGGCCACTTCATAGTGGCAATTCCTTTACTTCGGAGCAAATTTTTTACTTTTTTACTCCTGTGGCAAGGGGCGTTATCATCCTGGAAGATGAAGTGGTCTGAGTCACCAAATTGATCCTCAATTGTGGGTAGTAAAAATAATTCAATAATGTCCATGTAAACATCAGTATTCACAGTTGTGTTGACAATGCACATCTTGCCAGTCCCATACCATGATATGCAACCCCTCACCATTAATGATTGTGAAAATTTTACTGTTTTCAACAAACACTCATTCTTAAATTTTTCATCAACTCTGCGCCACACCAATTTTCCATAGTCATCTCCACTCCCAATACACACACGTGATTCGTCACTGAATATGACTGTTTTCCAGTCATCAACAGTCCAATTTTTGTGCTCCCTACACCACTGCAAACGATTTTGCCTGTGCAATTTAGACAGGAGAGGTTTGCTTTTTGCCTTTCTATAGTGGAATCCCATGTCATTCAGTCGATTACGCAATGTGCAGTCACACACATGAACGTGATGATGTTTCCACTTTGAAAGTGGACATGCACATGTCCAAGCACTGGAAAATGTTACCATGTTTTGGCTGTTGAATTGTCCACCAATGTTATTAAAAGTGACACAGCTACTTATAACTTATCATTGATGCAAAAGCAGGCTAGAGGACGAGAAGGAAAAGCAGAGCGTAAAAGAGCCAGAACTCATGATTATGATTACAATGTAATTTCAGCTCCAGATTCACAATTAACTAAACGAGTACCAGGAGAGATTGAGTGTGAAATGCACAACTCAATGCATGCCTCTCCAAACTTGTCTAGTAGTTCTAAAAATGCTTTCCACACTTCTCTTGAAAACGCCTCACTTAATAATTTGACTTCTACTTTTGACATACCAGTTTGTGGTGAACTAGATTTCATCACTCCAAACAGCAAGCTTAAAATGTCACAATCTACACCACACACAAAAATACATAGTAAAAAAGACAGATGGCAACAATTTTTACCATGGAAGATCCCTTGCCCATCTTCACCAATGAAAATTCCAGATAATGGTGAAAGCAACTTGAACAAGGAATTAAAAACTCTGGAACCAGAAATGTGGCTCTCAGATATAATTTTGGACAAATTTATTGCAGCTGAAATTAGTAATCAAAATTTGAAAGTAGTTGCGTCATCATGCCCTATTTATTTCTTACAATTTTTTGAATCTGCAGAAAGAGCAAAATTAAAATGGGATTCTATTCTTAAACACGTAAATGATATAACTGCACTAGAAAAAGAAATTCTGCTTGTACCTATTAACGTTGATAGTAATCATTGGATTCTTGGCCTAATTTATTTCAAAACCAAATGTGTTTATATAATAGACTCTATGTACTCTCCTGATAAACCGTACAACAAGTACATATGCTATCTTACAACTTTAGCTGCTGCTTGTCATCTGATAGCAGATTTACCTTTCCATATTAACTTGTGGCAAGCTAAAATGTGTGTAGATGCTGAAAGACAAGCAAACAGTTTCGATTGTGGAGTTTTTGTATGTGTTTACACGTCAGCAATATTACGGAATGTGACTGACTGCAACTTTGTCAGCAAAAAGGCTAGATTTTGGATTCTAACCACTGTACAAAATTATGTTACATCCCCGATTAAAAGAAGAATTAATCTAAATAAATCATTTAACCAGAAGTTCCACAAAGCAGCTGTGTCCTTGGATGATATCCAAGCAACAATTGAAAAAAGTAATTTAATCTTGGAAGAGGTAAGCTTCAATGACATTTCCAAGCTGCTGAAAGAGTCAGATAATCCAAACAATTGGACCATCTGTGAATTTCAAGACTGTAAAAAAAATGAGAGTCATGGGGAAAAACAAGTTTTTTGTGTCCTATGCCGTAAATGGCTTCACCAAGGCTGTGTTTCAATAACTGATTTAGTCTTGAAAGCAACAAATTATTTTGTGTGCGATATGTGCAAAACATATGCAAAACATATGCAACGCAATTATCACAAGAGACTACAAACTCTGTCTAATAGCCTTTTGCAAGCACAATTTTTTAATTTAATAAATTTATTTTACGGTTTACAAAAAGAAAGAAAAAAGAAAAAAAAAAAAATTTGCGACACTTACAAAAAAAAGTATACCCGCCAATGCTGCATTGCAACACACCCGCAAAAATCACGGATGTATTGCAGTGAAGCAATTCGCATTCGAAAAACTTTTTACGTGCAGACGACATTTCTCATGCACGTTTTATTTAACGGTTAGGTAACGTGCACGTTTATGCCACGTGCACGACTAATTTGGATATATAAATGCAGTATTCAAATCGTATAATCATCAGCAGTCAACAGCAGTCGTCAAAAGCATTCCCCAAGAATATAACTGAATCTGTCAATAATGGAAGTTCATGCATCGTTAATGAAAAGAGTAGTGAAAATGTTAATAGTGGAAATTTATACAACAATAATTTCCAATTGCAAGGGCGATGGCAAGGACGAGGGCGAGGGCAAGGGCAAGGGCGAGGTCGTATACCTGGACGTGGACATAGTTGGGGCCGAGGACGTGGGAGTGCGCAAGAAAGACAGCCTGGAAAAAGAACCTCGAAAGAGCCTTGACAACGCGAAGAAATAAAAGAGGAAAAGAGGAAGGAGGCCGAAAAACGAAGATACGAAGATAGAAGCAAACGAGACAAAGAGAGGAGAAGATAAGACGAATGAAGAAGATAAGACAAACAAAGAAGACAGGACGAACAAAGACGAGACGAGGAACGAAGAAGAGACGAAGATCAAAGAAGAGAGGACGAACGAAAAAGAGAGGACCAACGAAGAAAAGACGAAGATGAATATGCTCAAAAATTTAAAGTTGTTGCCGCTGCTTTCAACAAAAATTTAAAAATTGAGGCAGTGCTTCAAAACATTCCGTATGCCATTGCTAATTTAACGTTTCCTGTGACGATTCATAGGGACTGAAATACAGGCGGCCTCCTTTTGCTAATTCCGCCAAATTTGCCACTATAAATTTTATGTTCTGCCGCTTTATTTTTTGGCATTTTTCTCATGCATTTTTTAGGCGTTCCGCCATATTTTTAGGGCGTTCCGCCCATTTTTTTTAGATGTTCCGCCATATTTTTAAGGCGTTCCGCCATATTTTTAAGGCGTTCCGCCCATTTTTTCAGGTGTTCCACTTTATTTTTAAGGTGTTCCGCCCATTTTTTCAGGTGTTCCGCCATATTTTTCAGGTGTTCCGCCATATTTTTAGGGCGTTCCGCCAATTTATTCAGGCGTTCCGCCATGTTTTTAGGACGTTCCGCCAATTTATTCAGGCGTTCCGCCATGTTTTTTAGGCGTTCCACCAATTTATTCAGGCGTTCCGCTAGATTGTTTAGGTGTTTGGGCATTCTGCCATTTTTTTTGTTGTTCTTATGCCGCTTTTTCGGCCATTCGGCCACTATGTTTAGATTTTTGGACTTTTTTTTAAGTGTCTTAAAGTATTAATAAAAATAATTAAACAACATTTTCTAATTTTCTTTTATTTATTTATTTCATTATCAAAATATTGTTTCATTTCAGTTTATCTATTTTTTTATCTAAAAATATTAAATCAAAACAAAATTTCGTTTCATTGCAAATTCAAATGTCGAGTTTTTGTTGTTTCGCCATGTTCCGCCATTCCTCAGAATCGCGCACGTTTCGCGATTCCGGGTTTTCCAAAAATCCGGATGTTCCGCCGTTCTGCCATGTTCCTCAGAATATCCTGTGCCAAGTAAGAGCACACATGGGAGAACTTAACGTTTAAGTTTAATTTTTTGTTTCTAAAAATAATACAGTAAGGTAAAGAAAGAAAAAAAACCAACATGACAAAACTAAGTGCTTTTTGAAGGCCAAACTGTGAATGGCCTAATAAACTTCATGATGGAATAAGTCTGCTAATGCCTCATGTACAGTTGACAACTTATGCAAGGATCCATGTATCATGTCAAGAACACCAATGAATCAAAACTGTCTAATAAAAGAATACTTCCACATTTATTCTGACTTGAATAAA
>JAQFXT010001952.1:0-14368 GCA_034683725.1 Strigamia crassipes
ACATGGTGAAAACACAGAGAAAAACATTATGACTTGGTAGGACAAAAACTTGAGATGCAACTGCCCTTTTTTCCTTTCCTTGCTTTTCAAGAAAACCTCATTTCCTGCTCGCATGCGGGCTTCCTGCTATTACTAATTTATTTTTATCATTTAATCGCAAGTTGCGAATTCTTTTCCCAAAACTCACCCCTATAGCTTCTCTGCTATATGGGTAGTTTTGGGACCGTCACAACTTGTCAGCAAGGCCTCATACAAAGACTCGCATTTCCATCATTGGAAGAAAACTGTACCTATTGGTAAGATAGGTACAACAATATATTACAATATTCTGAGTTCTGGGTAAGCATTCAAGGCATTTATTTCCGGTGGGAAATAAGTATATATAATTTTGCTAGTGCATAGGATCAGTTAATGCTCCAATGGGAACATGAGTCCTGTGAATCCTTTCAATCACACGATATAGGAAGTAGATACACAGGAACTGGATAAGCAAGACACTTTTTCACTGAGGAGGTCCTTAGTATCTAGGCAGGTGACAAATTCTAAACAGATGTTCAACAGACTTATGATGCACCAATTCTATTGAATTGGTGCACTAGGTGCAGTAGCGCCATCTAGTGTCAGATTCGGGAATCAAATGCGTGGCTCTACGATTTGCACCATCACAAAAAGGTGAGGTGGAATTGTGGCGCCCATTTGGGTCACCACATCATAAACTAAAGTGTAATATAAAAAATTTGTTTATCGAAACTTTTTAACACGATGTTCTAAGAGTAACCAACCAAGTCATCTAAAAAAAATTCATTATAACAAAAATTCGTTATATTGCGGTTCGTTATAACAAGGTTCAACTGTTCAAGAAAACAACACCAATAAATTACACGTGTTGCAAAATCCGTTCGTTCTAGTTTTATCATACTTATGATATTTTTAAGTGTTGCGTGTTTAAATCAATTTATCTCGATATCTATTATCAATTTTTACTGGAATCGATATCAGGGTCTTGTAATCTCCAATAAGGTTCAAGGATCTCTCCACTCCTGGTTAACATGATTTATGGGTACCAAAGATATTTTGAAAAAAAGGTTTAATCGTGTAACCAAAATCTTCTATAATATTTTCAATATCAAATAAATAAATCAAGAAAAAAAATTCTGTTTTGTTTACTTTGAGTTTCGCGCTTTGTAGTGGTGCAACGCACTCTCGCTGCAGATATTGCAACTTTACGGTTACCAAACTTCTCAAACTTCTCAAATAAAATCAGATAACACGAATGCAAACCGCCACCTGATAATAAACCTGATAATCAAAAATATTCTCAGGCCCATTCGCACTCATTACAAATTTAGTCTACGATTTATCCAACAAATTGATGGAGGGTGTTATTGAGCTCGCAGTTGCCGTACGAAAAGTGCACTTTAGCTACGAATTTGGAAAATCTAAAGTAGAAACACTTAAAGGAGTCAACTTAACTGCATCAACTGGAACCATGTAAGCTAAAACCAATTTATTACACAGTTTGCGGCAAGCACTTTTTTCTTATAATTATACTTTACTTTATGTTATAAATAATGTAAAGAAAAAGTGTCAAATGTGTATTTGCAATGCAGTTTTGCGTTATAATTATAAACACAGACTTATGCTATAACTGACATATGACTATCCAAAAATAGTGACGCATTCCAACGGCAAAAAATCCTAACGGCGAAATGTGGTTTTCTTTCTAATGGAGAAACCACATTTTGCATTTGTCCTAATGGCGAAAAATAAATTTTAAACTATCCTAATGGCGAAATTCTAGATTTTGCTATTATTTGAAAAACCAATCAATTCTAATGGCGAAATTTCACATAGACTAATAAGTTTTCCACTATAATAATGGGGACTTTTATAACAAAAAACTACCTGTTGCAAACTGTGTATTATAACTGGAATGCAATACTTTTCTACTTTTGTAGTTATGCGATCCTCGGACCAAGTGGATGTGGGAAAACAACGCTGCTCAAATGCATTGTGGGAAATTTAAATGCTCAAATGGGACTGATCAGTGTGTTTGGTCAAAGGCCTGGTCAAAGACCTGGTCAGAAAAAAAGTATTACTCCGAGGCCTGGAATCGGATATATGCCTCAGGTAAGGTCAGATGGCCTAGACAAAAAAGACAAATGTCTAGGGCCTGCATTTTTGGGGTGGGGCCCGCATAGGGCCCCTAAAAACCAATGGCTAAAAATTTAATAAAGAATTTCTGAAAAAATTAGCACACAGATTTAACTTTTTTCAGGGCCTTTTGTAAAATATTGTTTTTTAAAATATTGTTTTCTGGAGTCCCCAAAACATACCTCAAAATTTTTTCGGGCCTTTTCAGGGGCCCAGAAAAAAAAGATTGACTGGGGTCCTAGAGAAGTTGATCAGCCTCTCGGTAAGTCAAGGTCGGCTGTAATTGTTAAAACATACAAAAGGATTCATGAGGTGGATACAGATATAACTCAAGATAATCCTTACCAACTGCATCACAATGTCATTGTTTCTTTTTATTCTGGCAGTTGAGGGAGATTTTTTTTTCACAGGTTCGGGTTCATGGGCAACTGATTTTAAACCGGAATGGCATTCCAGACAGTTTCGGCTTACTTTCACCTCAGACTACGGAGTAAATTAAATTAGTTCAGATCAGTTTCAGACTAGATTAATTGGTCTCGGTTTAGTTTTTTGGTTTTCCCAACTAATTCCCATTAAATTTAATTTTTAAAACGTAATTTCAGTTTGGTTTCAAACTGAGCAAAGCCAATGACCAGTGCTAAACAATGGAAGATAACTATCTTTAAAATCAGCAGATATTGGTTATTTAAAACCAATTTTCAAAAAACTTATTATAAAAGATTATTAGCTGTGATAAGAAAAATACACTACAAGTAAACAAAGAGAGTGCATCTAACCATTGCAAAACAAAACAAAAACATGTGTAATTATTTATAGAAAAAAGTAGCGTGATATAATGCGAGGTGCAATGGCGTGGCGATAACATTTATTCAAAGAGTTCATGATGGCATAACTGGTACTCTACCAATAAAATCCAAACCAAATATTTTGGTGGACAAAACATTCGGTTTGGCTTTTATTAGTAAAGTGCCATTCATGCCATCAAGAACTTTAAATAAATATTATCTAGTGATGCGAGCATTAAATAGAAGTTACAATGGCGGTAACAGGTAACAGCATAGATGTTTATTGTCGGGGTTGTCTAGTAGAGGATTTACTTTTATGTAAGACCTCCCATCTTTTATGGTGGAAGATCTTTTCAGAATTGAATATTGATAAAACGTGAATATTTCAGCAACATGTTGCACGATTTACAGCCAGAACTGTGTAGTGTTTGTTTAATATATCGGGTTATGCATGACGTCGCCAGATGGCGTTAGTTGTTCTTTGTACGATTGAGGCTTGAGTAAATTGTAATGGCGTCCTAAGCGAGGTAAAGCATGACGGCTTATGTGTTCAATTGGACTTTATTCTACCACGTCAAAGGATACACACAATAGGAACTACAGACTACAAAAGAATTTCTCCGAGATTGAACGAGATTTGATGAGAACTCATGTGAGGGTTTGTGCAAAACTGGCCAATTTCTAAATTAATTTTTGAAAGTGGTATTTGGTTAATGGTTGGCATCTGTGCGAACCGAACCCACAAAAATCCTAATTTCAGGTTGTAAGAGTGGACAGACACCATTCAGACTTATGGGCATCTAGACTGCACAAATAAGAATTCTGACCGTTGAATTCCCGTGACATAATTCTCAGGAAATTTTTTTTGAAGTTTCAAGTCCCAGAAATTTTCACTGGTTGTGTCCCGAGTCCCGAGACTTTTAAAATAACCAAAAATCAAAAACTCTAAGCTTGTGCACAACACACGGAAAGGAAATGGCATAAAGACTGTTCTTTGGTTTATGTCCCCATTATTTATTTTTTTTTTATGGATCAGTGTCTTGTGCTTTTTCTCATGGCATGTGCCGCATTGCTACAATCCACCTTTGATCCAAGACAATAACCACGTCGTCGGGAAACCGTTGGAAAAAATAACCAAACCCAGTGCAACCTTAATTATTCTAGACTTTTATTTGTGTCAAAACTTTATTTTAGGAATATTCGTTGTACGAAGATCTCACCATTGAAGAAAATTTAAATTTTTATGGTCGCTTACACAACATGGAGAATTCCAACCTGCAATTACGAATCAAATACCTTTTAGATTTTCTTCATTTGCCATTTGGTGTAAGATTGGCAGGTACATTAAGGTATATGTTTAGATAAAAGAAGGTAATTTATCCAATAATTATTTGTTCTTCTCTGTGTTTAAAGTGGTGGTGAAAAGAGGCGAGTGTCTTTTGCTATTAGTGTACTATGTGTACCATCTTTGATTATTTTGGATGAACCAACAGTAGGAATGGACCCACTTTTAAGAGAAAGGTGTGTTAATTGTAACTATTCAAGTACAACACACTTAAACAAATTTATAATTTAACATTTCAGCATTTGGAATCACTTAAAAGAAATTTCTGTTAATGAAAAAGTCACTGTGATCTTCACAACTCATCATGTTGATGAAGCTGCTCAGGCCAATAATGTATGTAAAACATTGTAACCTATCAACAAGTTGTGGTAAAACAAGGGTGGGCAACCTTTTTTTCCTAGTAGCCAAAGGTGTGGTCAATGAGAAGTCAATTCACCACACCATGCAAAAATTAGTCCTTACAATTTTGTAAATGTTATTCTCCCGTAACTAATTAAATTTTTTTTAAAAAATTAAAACCATTATATATAGAGAATTGAATGCCATTTTTGTGTGTGAAAAATGATATTACTCGGATGTTCATACAAAAAACTTCCTAGTAATACGGTATCGTATTACCCTGCTTTAAGCCGCATGCCGGTTATTATTTCTTGTGATAATACTGTGACCGCCCACGATCACGGGTCGACATTTGCGGCTCTTGTCGCAGCTCTCTAGCCATAGGTGGAGCTGCGACCCATTGCTGACCAATGGAGACACGGGGGGCCTGGCCAATCCGGAAGTCGCGTGCACGGGGTTGCCCCAAGAGCAGTTGTTAGTCCGCCATGGCCTGCGACAGACCTCTGGTCTGTCTCCCATGTCTTTTGGCAACCTGAACAATGCACGGCAACTTCTGGCCATGCGTGTCTGCTCTGCGGGCCGCAGGAACCTGAGCGTCCGCTCCGTTTGCGCCATATGTTGCTAATGCACGGCGCAATAGAAATACAACCAGGAACTTGCTGGCCCCGGGGTCCACAATGACGTGACCAGCGGTTAGGAATACTGGGAAGGAGTTGGGGAACTCCTTGCAATAGGAGACCACACTTAGGTGCACTGGCCTCTAGACAACACCATTCAATAATGGAAACTTAACTGAAATAGTGCGTCTTTGTGTGTCTTTTGTAATTCAACGTGTGTGTTGCGTCCATCATCACGAGGCCGTCCCCTTGACCACGTGGTGACCGTAGCAGAACACTCACAATACAACGTGAGATCACCTTATCTGCTTGTATCCAAAACTCTCTCAAAATGCTCGGAAAATTGTTTGAAACTACCACAAAGTCCAAAACAATGGTCAAACTCAAGGAACAATGCAACAGAGTTGAAGTTACAAACACTACTGCTTTTATTCTCTCATAACTCACTTTTAAATAGTAAACAGGAACAATACAAATGTCAAGATAAGACAAACTTTTCCATTTTGTTGAAACACTCAAAACTGTCATAACAGTCATAAAAAAGGGTGGGGTTAACCCACACCTGCATGAGGAGACATTCGCCCAAAGAGGTAGAACACTGATTTTGCCAAAGTGAAACATGCCAGTATAAGTAAACAATGGATTTTTTTTTTTAATTTTTATTTTAATTAGAACAATTTACTACCATAAAAACATCTTATTAGAGAGTTTGCGCAAACAATTTCTTATGCTTATAACCCTTTGTTATGATTATAATTATTAGCATAAGGTTTAAGTTATATGTTGAGGTTGCGCAATTTTTCTTATACATATATTGTTATACTTATTCTAAACAAAGGACAAATCTATGTGCTTGTCTACATAAAGGACAGAACTTAATTGTTGTGCAAAAATCATAAGGATGAGCGATCTGATTGGTCACACTATTTCATAAAATAGTGTTATAAGGAAGGGTTTTCCTTATGCTTATGACTAGATCCTTATAATTATAATCATAACAAAGGGTTATAAGCATAAGAAATTGTTTGCGCAAACTCTCTCTCTCTCCTCTATTACGATATGTGGAGTGAAATATTGCTTTCTGGACATTTTTCAAAATGTCTAGCAAACGTTTTGGGGCATTTATCAAAACTTCAAGCAGATGTCTGCTGGACATTTTGAAAAAAATATTTTATCTCATTTACAGTTGCGTGCGGGTAAAAACGGGGTTTACCGGCAGTCTGTAAAAATTTGCTGTATACCGGCATGCGGCTTAAAGCAGGGTAATACAGTACATTATCATGTTGTACATGTTTCCCTAGTAAATATATTTATTTTTCAAATAAATATAAATATTAAAAAATGCACTCAAAGGTTTCCGCGTCTTCGTCTTCGTCCTCGCCCCCATCCTCGTCGAAAATGTAGTGCATTTTGCGTTCGCGGAAGTTGCTGTAGATTGAGACGCGGTACAGTGTGGCGCGGTAAGTTGAGACGCGGTACATCCTAGACGCGATATGTTGTGACGCTGTAGATCCAGGAAGCGGCAGATTTCTAATCTGGACGCGGTAGAGGGAGACGCGGTAGATACGCATCTTGGCAACATTCATCGTCATACGATTTGTATTTTCTTTAGATTGGATTAATGAGGAATGGGAAAACATTAACAGAAGGCAAGCCTGAAGAGTTGTTAAGTCGTTTTAATCTACCAAACCTAGATAATCTTTATCTCAACTTATGTCGAGAGGACTCAAGAAAAGTAATATTATAATTATAGTTTTCACTTTGAAATTCCCTATTTTTGTATGTATTTTTTCTTCTTTTTACTCCAAATTTAAACAGGAGAAAGGCGAAGTTGAACAGAATGGAGAATGCCAGACAATTCGTTTAACAACTGCCAGCAACACATCACAACCAAAATGCAGCATTGGATATTTACCTCAAGACAGAAGATTAGATTGCAAAGAATTCTTTCCACCCCAAAGCTTTAGAAGAATTACAACATTAACGCGCAAAAACTTCATAAAAATGAAAAGAAATACAATGTAAGTAAATACAGTAGATGCATTAAAAGTTTCTTTTGAAGATTCTGTTAACAGTAAAAACAGAAAACAAAACATGCGGTCTTTGATGATGGTTTGTGGTTGTAATTGGTAGTGTCTATTCTGTTTGTAAAAACCGAAACTTAGTGTTTTTGTATTCAAATTGAGAAAATATGAAAATAAAAATTAAGTAATTTGTCCCCGGACCCTCATAACAGAAAAAAACTTGCATACACACTTCAATAACTAATTTTCAAGTACAGGAACTAACCACTTCTCTGAAATAAACACCTGATACTCAGCTGACCAATAAGAATTAGTGGATTCTCTAAACAGATAATTTAGATTAATTGATAATTTTAGGCTAACCAAATGTTTAAGAGATTTAATTTCTTAATTTGGATAAAGTGTAGTTGTTATTTTTAGGAATAACATGTTTTTATAATTATTGATGTATTGCTGTAGCCGTATTACCCTGCTTTGGAGGGCATGCCAGTAACATAATTTAAGTTTGTTCTAACAAATCTTCTTTTTTCTACATTTTTTTCAGATTGTTCTTTTTCCAGTTCTTGTTTCCCGCAATTCAAATATCTGCATTTACTGCTATATTAAATGGGGATTTTTACAATGTCCCTGTTGCTGTATGCAATGAAGATACATTTTTAGGCTCAAGATTTTTGTTGGAAATAAATAACAAAGCAATTCATCAAGTAAAGAAACCATTAACTTACATAGATCTTTTGCTGAATATAATTTCAGTGCACCACTGTTGAAAAACAATGGGACTTTGTTATTTCATGTGACAATCAGACTTTAATGTTGCTTTTATTTAAAGAGCACACTAATCTAACTAATCATTGGTATTTGATGTTGTGTACAATTTTGATAAGCAACTTTTGGGTTTGGTTAATTCACATTTCAATTATATTGTCAACATATTTTCTGTTTAAAAATCTAAAAATTTTTTTAGTGTTGCTTCCATACTTTTAATACAATTCTTTCTTTCATAAAGTTGCATGTCAATAGTATGAATGATGGTGTCAATTTAATTCTAACTGGACAAGCATTAGCTGCAATACACATTTGGAATAATTTTAGTGAATCTTTAATCGAAAGGTAAGCTTCTTTTAATTAATAAAACAAAGTGTTTGTTTGTCACATTTCCAGAAGAAATTGCCACCTAAATTTTGGCATAAACATAAACAGCCCACCCATGGGTTTCAGCTGTACATGCATAAAAGTGCTTGATGTTTGGTCTCCTTACTAAAAATGACACCACTTATTAACAAAAATGATGTATTACTTGATTTTGTAAAAAAAATTTAATACTTCTTGCTTTTGGGAGAATTTAAATGAGCTAAATTTGGTTTGTTTAGGGATTGAAAAAGATCACCAGTCATTTTGCTGTCCCTTAATTACAGGCTACTAATGTGCACATTTTAATTTGTCACATATGGTGTCATGTCTACCATGTACACATGATTTTTCATATAAATAAATTTCACTTTTTATACTTATCTAGAAAACTGTGTTCATGAAATCCAGTAAATGATATTTTTATACATTTTTATAAAGATTTGCAACTCGAGAAAAAGATCTATCAACCGACCTAATCCAAGCTAGTCACATTCATATGAGATATGATACAACCAACATAGTTATGACTCAGTTCTTGCAAGGAACTTTTCATGAATCTTTATTAGCTTTTGCAAGAAAACAACTTGGAAATTTAAAAAAACATCCTAGATTAGTCAGCACACTCATAGAAGTATTAAAAGAATGTTTATTAATAAAATTAAATTTGACAGAATTGTCAACTTATTTTACAGGATGGTCAACCAATATATGGACCATACAAATCAAATCTAAACGATTTTATGTCTTCCGCAGCAATAATTGGGCTTACATTCCTTCTAGCTGCTAGCACATCATCTGTCCTATTTATTACTGATAAAACAGGAGGATTACTGGATAGAAATTACATATCAGGTAAAAGTAAAACTAAAACCAAATGTTCTGTGACCGTCTGGCTTACTAAATCAGCCAGGGTCACAGTGGGAATGTTTATATAGAGCTAACCAACGTAGCGCTAATGGTACAGTGGGGGGCAAAAGTAAATTTACAACAGCAACTTTCAAAGTTAAGGGCTTATATCTTTAAAAAATAATAATGCTAGAACCATGAAAATTTAATCCTGTATTTATTAAATGTGTACCATTATTCAATTAAATTTTTAGAATTTTTATTCTATTGGTTTTTAAGTTAAAAAAAAAATCAAACCCAAACCAAAAAATTGATGGGCAAAATTAAGTTTACAAATAAATAAAAAACTTATAAATAATACACTTAATATTTTGTTGGGCCTCCCTTGGCCCTAAGAACATCTCGGAGTCGTCGTGGCATACTGTGGACCAGATTTAGCAACACATTGAGAGGGATTTTACTCCAAACATCCTGCAAAGCAACTTTAAATGCAAGAATGTTTGTGCAACTTGCTAAAGGCACCCGATTGTCTAAAATCTCCCATAGATGCTCGATGGGATTGAGATTGGGTGACTGGGAGGGCCAATCAAGCACGTCGATCTTCTTAGAGGCAAAATAGGCAGTCAGAAGTTTCAATTTGTGCTTGGGGTCATTGTCTTGTTGAAAATGCCACCATCTTCTTAACCCTAGCTTTATCTTGGATGGAGCCAAATTAGTTTCAAAAATGTTTTTATACTTCTTACTATCTATAATTTCATCAATGAACTGCAAATTTCTAGTTGCACTGTTGGCAAAACAACCCCAGACCATAACAGAGGGTGGATGCTTGATTGTTGGCTGCACATGTTTAATGTTGAATGCAGTTCCATCCTTTCTGTACACCGTTTTCTTTCTTTGTTTCAACAGAGTGAACTTGCTTTTGTCACTCCACATCACAGACTCTCAAAATTTGAGTGGGTTATCAATATATTTGAGAGCAAATTCCAATCTTCTTTTTTTGTTTTTAGGAGAGATGTAGGGTTTTTGGCATGCTTTTCTTCCTTTATATCCCTCTTTTTGTAATTCTCTTGTAATCTGCCTCCTTGTCTTTATTGAATTAAACTTCAAAATCTTCTTGAATTTCTCTTCGAGTTGTGCTTGGATTTTTTTTGATTGCTCTTACAATAGTTTTCCGCTTTCTCTCAGTAAACTTTGGTTTTCTGCCACTTCTCTTTGCACTAATAATCTGTCCAGTGGTTTCAAACTTTTTAATTATCTTTTGCGCACCCATTGCAGTTATTTCATACTTCTTCTCTAATTGCCTGTAGGTCAAATTAAGGTCCAAGCGGTCTTTTATTAGGGCTGCTCTTTCAGTCACTGATAACTCTCTTGTTTTCACCATTTTTTTCTGTAAAACCTTTAGAGCTGCATTCAAAATGTCTACAGTGTGTCTAATATGCAAATTAGACTGCGTGTGGCCATTTTCCATATCCTCAGTTTGTATGTTTTGATAAGTGTTACCCTCTAATGCTATTTGTAAACTTAATTTTGCCCATCATTTTTTTGGTTTGGTTTTGATTTTTTTTTAAATTTAAAAACCAATAGAATAAAAATTCTGAAAATTTAATTGAATAATGGTACACATTTAATGAATACAGGATTAAATTTTCATGGTTCTAGCATTATTATTTTTTAAAGATATAAGCCTTTAACTTTGAAAGTAGCTGTTGTAAACTTACTTTTGCCCCCCACTGTAGCTGCGTGCGTTCAGATTGGTTAAGCAAAAACTTAAAGTTTGCTTAAATGGCTTAAACTAAATGCGATAGACCAAATTACTGTTGTTGTTTTCATCCAGGTCTTTTTGCGCATTTTTGTAGCCAAAAACACGTTGCGTTAGTGTATTTTGAATGCAGTTTTTGATTCGATCGTTTAATAAATAAACAGATACCGGTAAATAAATTTTATGACACCCAAAAGCAGCGAAACTACTAGGCATTGTACTACGCCGTTTACTCGCTGCCTACCACGTAGTGCACAAAATTGCCACCAGAGCGTGCAAAACGATTCTGTAATTTGATCTATAAGTAAAATAAATGATTTAGGTGGAACAATCTAAAATGAAATGTTATCAAATATAGATCGTACAATGCACACGGCGTGTTAATCACACGCATTTTTAATGTTAGGTGTTATCATAACACAAATAGAATATTAACCTGTTTTTAGCCTAAATAAGGCTTTTTTTCCAGGTAATGAGCAGTATCAGCTACTTCTTCCATCCGCTGCACTATTGCTTTCATCGCGACATCGTTTTTGTTGGCCGCCGTTTTATCGGACACTAAAATGCAGTAGAAAGCATGCGCCAAATCGCTTATTTTACTTAAGACAAATAAGTGACCTAACTCTTTGCTTAAAGTTCAGCAAAATATCGCATAAAAACGTCATATCCTGAAGTGAAAACGAAGTTATCAACTTAATACAGTGAAGTAAAATTTTCTTAACCAGTTTGAACGGCGTTCGTTCATTTATTCGACGTTTCATTTATTCGACAGTTCATTTATTTACCAGGAATGAACTGTATTTTGGTCATTGGATTTCGCTTAGGTTAGTTTAGGTTTCGTTTAGGTTAGTTCAGGTTAGGATAGGTTAGGTGAGGTTTAGTTACTAGTAGATTTACTGGCGAATAAATGAACCGTCGAATAAACGATACGACCTCATTTGAACGCACCTATTGTTTTAATTTATTTCCTTATTGGAATGTTTGTACATTCCACCTTTTGTTAGTGTTTTGCTTGTTCTTGGTGACGCCCCTTTTCTCGTGGCGCCAACTACCTTAAACTATGAATAAACTAATTGAGCTACGTTTTAACTACCAAGATGTCCGGTCGCACTTATTCTAACTCCACTACAAAAATAGTACTTTAGTCAAGATGGACTATATAACGCCATATAGTATTTCTGGTGTGTATTGAGGGGCGGCAAACTCAAGGACTGCCTCGGCCGACGAAAGCTCTAGCTATCCCAATGTATACAAAAAGGGACCAAACATAGTTTTGGCACAACAATATTTAATTTTCACCTAAAAAGAAGTAAAATTAATCGATCTCACCTCTTAAATCAATTTCGCAGTGCCCGTTTTCGTCTATTTTCAGTTTGTGCCAAGCTCGTTCTCTTTTCCCGCTAAACACAAAGAAATTATAACGTAATTAAACTTTTTAATTGCATAAAAACAAGCGCACATGAAAAACTTACTCTTCCACCCTAATGCCAACTAATCGCAAGTAATTCCCATCGATTTTCTTCTCGATTCCTAAGGTGATGCAGTTGAATTTTTTCGGTTCATCGTTGTAGCTTGTACCGTAATTGACGTAGAACGTTGTCCGCAGAATCTGAATTTTGAAATAAAATTAAATAAAATTAAATAAAATTAAATAAAATTAAATAAAATTAAATAAAATTAAATAAAATTCTAAAATTGACATTCTTTCGAAGTGTTTTACATCTTTTATGTTAAAAAACGATTGCGGAGTCACGACTGGACATGTCGCTCCTTTGGTCAGGTGAGGCTCTTTTGGAGGCAAATTGTTGCTTCCAAAAATAAGCAACAGGATGCTCAGCAAGTTCGAAGCAACTGGTACCGGAACCATAACTGCACCCCTTAATTCTTGTCGAAAAAATGTAGAAAACTTAACCTGTTGATACTTAAATTTATCACGTGGCCATTAAAATGTAATGGAGGTACATCGATGCTATTGTTTTTACAATTGTGATATTTGAGACGTGTTATTTCGTATCCTGAATTCTTTTATTATCCAATTAAACATTAAAATCGCTTTGTTTACACTGCGCGCTTTCAATATGAGCCCGCCATCTTTAATCATGGCCACCACGGCTGACGTCACAAGTGAGAAATTGAGCCGGCCAATCAGGAGTTTGTCGTCATTTTGAGAAGCCATCTGATTGGTTAAAAGATTTTGACGAGTGATCTGATTGGTCAAAATGTTTTGACAAGCAATTCTGATTGGTTAAAAAGTTTTGATACGCCATCTGATTGGTCTAAAGGTTTTGAAAAGCCATCTGATTGGTTTTAAAAATTTTTACAAGTGATCTGATTGGTCAAAATGTTTTGACAAGCAATCCTGATTGGTCAAAAGGTTTCTACAAGCCATCTGATTGGTCAAAAGGTTTTGACAAGCCATCTGATTGGTCTAAAGGTTTTGAAAAGCCATCTGATTGGTTAAAAATGTGATGATGTCATTGATTCAAGAAACAATCATTATTTTTATTATTATTTTCATTCTGATTACAGTGATCATTATGAATTATAGTTTCTGGAGTTACTTACTGGTGTCCTTGAGGACGAGGGTGGGGGTGTGGATGAGAGTGGGGATGGGAGTGGGGATGGGGATGGGAGTGGGGATGAGAGTGGGGGTTGGAGTTGGGGTTCGAATCGGACTTGGCTACTTTGGGTAGTTTGCACTTGTTTTGACCCGAGAGTCCATTTTTAGCAATGGTGACTGTAGACTCTTGTTTGAGCCACTTCAGCAAATCCTTAATAGATTTCTTCGCCAATTTAGGCTTGTTGCTGCCTAGCAAGCCGCTGACTAGATAAAAACAGAACAGTAAGTATCTTGCTGTGCATTTAGCATCATTTTACTGTCAAAAACCTGCATGTTTGTTTATCACGGGGAATCGAGTGCAGAAGATAATGCCGAGTACATTTGTCCCTTTCTTGGCGTCTTTCTTTAAGTACAAATAAGCTTCTGCCTCGTGGATTGTATGGTTTGCTGAAGAAGAAAAAAAATACAAATTAATTAAATTTAAAACTCCAGAGTTGCTTGAATGTTGTTTGATTAGTATTTTGTGTTTATGATATTTTAATTGTGTCCATTTTTGAATTTATTGTGATGGTTTGTTTTAATGCGTAGTTTTCTGTTATGAATTTCAGATGGTTCATATTGCGTGACATCATTCGAGTCACTGAATATGATTGCGATGTACTTTCTGCATTTTGAAATGTTATTGTTTTGATTTGCATATTATGTCTCGTTCGCACTTGAACAACTTATGGACATAAGTACCCAACTTTTAGAAACTCTTGCGTTCACACTTGTTCTAGTTTTCTACAACTCAGAACAAAATGGCAAC
>JAQFXT010001953.1:0-14365 GCA_034683725.1 Strigamia crassipes
GGTTGCCAAGGGAGTTTCACCCCTGGCAACCAAACTGTTACTATTGTTGTAGTACACAACAGTACTCTCCCCCTTAAAATTTAAAGATTTACATGCAATTTGAAATACAAGATTTGTAAATACAAAATAAAAGGATGAGCAGCGAGCGGCATAGGTCAGCGGCGAGCGGCATAGTTGAGCTGCGAGCGGCATAGGTGAGCTGCGAGCGGCATAGGTGAGCTGCGAGCGGCATAGGTGAGCTGCGAGCGGCGAGCGACATAGTTGAGCGGCGAGCGACATAGTTGAGCGGCGAGCGGCATAGGTGAGCGGCGAGCAGGTGGGCGGCGAGCGGCATAGGTGAGCGGCGAGCAGGTGGGCGGCGAGCGCGCGATCCTCTTATTAAGTGACCAAACTGTCTCTCGCGGACACGAGAGCAGTTGGTTGTTCCACGGCGGCAGCAGCATCGTCCTCCGTGGGCACGAATTTTTTTGACTGGAATTTGGGCAACGGGTTCTGGTGATTTGGAAGCATCCTTTGCAAACTGTCGTCGTTCGTCGGTGGCAGATGACCGACGAACTCCAGTCGGTGGCAGATGACCGACGAACCCGAGTCGGTGGCAGATGACTGACGAACACGAGTCGGTGGCAGATGACCGACGAACACGAGTTGGTGGCATATGACCGACGAACACGAGTCGGTGGCAGATGACCGACAAATACGAGTCGGTGACGAGTAGTCAAAGGTTAACGATGCTTGCTTTAGGGCGAGAAAAACTGCTACTAAAATGTTTACTTTAATTTTCAAACTGCGGCACAATTTAGCTTTGGGTGCATAGTCCGCTAAACATTGTCGCAGATTTGATATCTCAGTTGTACTGGTCGAATTTCCCTCAACGCTTCCGCTGCTGCAGCTCTTCAGTCTTGTATATACTTTAGATTTTCCCTAAAAAAAACAGGAAAAAAAAAAAACACAAAAAGATGATTTACTTGCTGCTGCTTTTAATTTATTTTGCATAGATGATGACCAGCGTCAGTGTAGCATTGCTTGAAGACACAATTTATCAACTAACTGTTTTGGAATGTTCAGTTGCCCCATTTCTATTAGAATGTTTGTGGATTTCCTCTCGAGTTCCAATTCATGTTCGAAAATCCTGTTCGTGACGCCACTGTGAAGTCTGCAACTTCACTGTAAATCCAGGCCTGAGTTCCAAAAGGAACCTAGGCCTGAACTTGTAGATAAAGAAAAAGGGTCGACTGGTTTGTTGTGATGTTAGAACAGGAGTATTTATTATGGTTGGTTGCCAAGGGAATTTCACCCCTGGCAACCAAAATACATTGTACAATTGTTATAATTTAGCAGTTGTTGATACACAACAGAGACACACTGTGTTTTCATTGTTTTTAATACAAGTTTTTAAACTTTTGCAACGGGGAAAGCATGTTTCCATATTTTTGCTTCGGAACAGATGAAGAAAACTCACCATTTCTTTCTTATTTTTTTGGTTATTTTTTGTTTTCAAACACAGTTTTGAAGCTGAATAAAAGGACAACAAAGTGCAGTAACGTCTCATATTTGCCAACTATTTATTTGAATGCAACAAAGAGAAAAGAAAAAATATTTTTTTAAATTAGTGATGTTTCCAAACTTATGCTTTCCACTAGTATACCTTCCCTACCGAAGACCCCAATCCCGACCCCCTCAATTCAAAATTCAACCACCCTTCCAAACCTCCCACGCCACTATTATCTAATTATAGATAGAACTGATAAACAACAGAAATAACTTTTGCAAGTACGGTATTTTGACATTTATTTCGACTTTAATTTGCTTTTACGACATTTGAAATAGTGTATTTTTTTTTCAATTTAAATATGACTTTTACCGGTTAATGACATAGTTTACGCTCATCTGCCCAAAGTAAATGGCTAAGTGATAAATACTAATTAGTGCGGTGCAGTAAATATTATTAATTTACCGTTTAAAATTTACAAACGCTAAATTTGTTTAAAAAGTTTTCTAACAATTGAAATAATGATAGAGCAGAGATTCCAATAAAAAAGCCCAAAATTGATCCAATGTCGCAAATTAATTTGACCAATGGCAGAGACAACTGTTGTTGAACAATTTCTCTGAAGTTACTTTCAAATAGAATTGCTGATATTAGCACATTTAATGGTACAGTGACTTTAAAATATTCAGTGAGCGCAATGTAAATTGTATGATTGCACGGTGGATTGCAACCACAGCTGTGAACAGCATCAACATTTAGATGCACATTTAGGTATGCCCGGCGTGTCTTTTTGGCTTCAAATGATGTTTTACAGTCAGGCAAATGTGTGGAATTGATAAAAGGCAATCTGGTATAAATAGAAAAACTTTAATGACAGTATTCAGAATAGTGAGAATACGACCAAACCTGCACTGAATGTTTTCTTCCATTAGTTTTGTTTCAAAGCAGTTCTTTTCACACAGGTTAAATTCAGTTAACGATACGCATGGATTTGTCGGAGTGTTCAATTTGCTTATCTACAATACATAGCAACATTTGTTTATTTTTTACTTCATTCAGACAGTTGTGATTGACACACACACACCCAGTGGTATTCGCGTTTATTCATATTTGATTATGCCTACATGCAACTTTTTATTATATTTCATAATTTCAGACGTTTTACAAAGTATAATATGAATAAACGCGAAATTTGCGTTTATTCATATCTAGTTATGAATAAACGCAAAATTTTTCTATTTTGCGTTTATTCATATGGCGCCTATTACAACGCGCCGTGATCGGTTGCATGATCCATCACATCGTTTGTCCGTTGCAAACTGCTTTTTTTGCCATGTGAAATTTTTCGTGCAAAATTTTACATTTAGACTGACAGTTTATATGACGTAATGAATATGCTTAGCGTTTAATTGTTTACCGTTTGTCTGCTCAGCTTCATGTTCATAACAGAATCACTTAGTTGGTTTTCAGTAATTTTAAAGTTGATTTCTTCTTGTGTTTTCATTAAGTAAATCTAGAGAAGTAAAGCAAGTATTTTTGTCAGGTTACTTGTTTGTGTTAAAATTAACCAAGTTTTAGTTTATTTAAATTACTGAATATTGGAAATGTTGCTTGTCATTTCCAATGTAAACTACACCAGTCATTGCAGTCGATGGATGATATTGCATGACATCTGAAGGCAGATGCAAAAATTAAAATATTATCTGGTTTCAAAATGAGTTATTGCATACAAGAGATTTTTGTGAACTATAGAAATAAATTTGCATTGAAACTGAAGGTAGGAAAAATCACTTTTTTTTGTTGAAGATAGTGAAAAGAATTACCAGATTTTACTTTGATGCATTTTCCGAATACAGCAATCACGTAAGACAGTTTTCCAAATATGGGTTTAACAATTGCCACGGAGGTTGATGCGAGTGATTCTGCTAAAATCTGAAATTAAAATGTTAGTTGTGTGATACAATTCTAATCAAAATGTTTTCAGGATGTAAAATGGTGCTACTACAAATACGACTACTCAATTATCATTAGAAAATAATACATACATTTAAATGGACATACACTAAACAGACAATGCAAGCTCATTGCGCTCATTTCTTTTATTTGTAAGTTTTTTACCTGTGCTGATTGGAAAGTTTCCATGTCACCCGTTGCTTGCCATAATTTCTGAGGATCATTTGCAAATTCAGATGGAAAGTCAAGGAGATCCAAAATGTCGACATTTTCAGGACTATTAACTGTGAAATTTTTATATGTCATTATCTTTTCCTTCTCATCTACTATTAAGTCAACAGGATAACTGCACACGGCTAAATTTGGAATTTGGATAAATCTGTCTTGAGAAAGTTCGATGGTCGTGAATACTGGATATTGAATGTAAGTCATGATTCGATGATACATGAAATAGCAACATGATGGGAAAAAACACAAGATGACAAATTTTCTCATTTTTACTGCAGATTTTGAATGTGGGGCGACACTTTGGTAACTGCCATCAGTTGTTGCATTCCATATTTGTTTACTCTTCCGTATGACATATTTTTCAAACTTATTTTTTTTCTTTCTGTAGTAATTTACTATTTGATAACCATTTTGGATGTTTAGAACAATTGATTCCATAATTGCGATACAAGATATTCCTATATAGAAGCTCATATAACCGCCAATGTCGCACATTAATGAAATAAAGTCGTAAGAAAAAAATTCTGTTAATTCAAGTATCCTACTGGATAAGGAATAAAAACTGCAAGTGCTTGCATAGTGATTAGTGTAGTAATAGTGAGACATGTACGTAACTTTTTCGCATTCTCTTGCACATTTGCAGGTGTAGTGGGGATTAACTTCCCATCCTATATCGCTAATTTGTTTGGTGTAATTGCAAGATAATCTGTTTGCTACACATTCATTTTTCAGCATTTTAGGCAGAAATGGTAATCTGTAATTAAATGATGCTTATATTAGTGAGATTAAGAAATTGTTTTGAAGATTAAAAATGGAAATAAACGAACAAATAACATACTGGCAAGTAAAGTTCCGTCGCTTAATTGCTTGTAAGTAACATTCTGCGTGACATTTTTCCATTGTAGAAATGTCCACACAAGGAAACAGTTTTCTATTCACAAATGTGTACTGCAATACGAAAGTGAAGCGATATTTTTGTTTAAAATTAAAGTATATATTTCAATATTTGTTTATTATATCCGTTTACTTTTTTAGCAGTAAAAGCAAATATATTTTCTATGTACATTCGTGCATAGTGCGTCTCAGCTGGTGGTACTATAGTCACAGTTGGATTGTAAGCTTTTGCATTAGTTCTGATCTGTAATAGTAATGATAAGAATATTCTGTACACAGGTTAGGTAATTAGAAAGAGAATTCCTGTATGTTATTTATTGTCTAAGAAAGATAGAAGGGTAGTATTTGGTATGAGAAGTTATTTTGTATATTTTAACGTGATTATTTACTAGTAAAGGATTTTTGTATTTTCCATAAGCTGGGTTCTCTAGATAAACTAAAAATATCTCACATACTTACTGCATAGAACAGAGGACCTGAATAACCTTTACTTGTTTTTTCGGTTACTTGTAATTGGGATTCAGGACCAAGGGGTAATTTTTCGTCTGAAAAAGATAATTAGTTTTTTATTCAATATTAACACGAAAGTTACTTGCATTAAAAATTAAAAAAAGGATTACTGTTTATCAATTTAGTTACTATGCCATAAGCTGTGTATATCTCTCGAGTTTCAAACTTGTTAGAATAGTATTTTCTTCCCTGCGAAAAGATTCAGGTTCAGGATTTTTGTGATTGCGTTCAATTTATACTCTGATGCGTGCTTGCTTACTCGTTTGAAAGTTATGGGTTCTATCATTTTTGTAAAATTATATTTATTCATGACTGCTGTGAGTTGAGTACGGTTGTTAATATAAAAGTACAAGTTATGTTTGCATACTAAAGAAAAAAAAAATTTAAAAAAAGTGTTAACACCACACAGCAGACGTGAAACTTTTTGATGTAGTTTTGCATACCTTCCACGTCGGAGTTCTTTTCATCATACATCAAACTATCATTTGTTACGGTTGATAGGATCTGAATTGCGGGGTAATCATCAATTGCTTGCTCCGTGATGGCTGCATAAACTTTTATAGGCTTGTTTGTGTAGTGAATGATAACATTGGAACATTGGTAAATACATAGCGACAACGCAATAATGGTCCTCAACACCCGGCTTATGTGATTAAACAATGTTGATCGTGGAAACAACACATTGTATAATGTTGTTTCTGTTTTGTATACCTCGATGAAATCTTTGGCAACTTTTTCAATTTTCTTTTTCTTCAATCTTCTACGTTGGTTCATCACTGAAATTCGTTAGCAACAATGTCTAAACGTCTAAACTTTACTGATCTTGAATAACAGTTGTGAAAACACAGGATTGCACTGAATTTTGTCAAATTGTTGCTTGTTATATATTATTTTTTTAAATTTTAATTCGATTTTATAACTTGTATTTATATTTGTTTTATATGATTTATATTTTCTCGGAATTTCCACGGTAAACAGTTTCCTGTTTACTTTTTGAAATTGATAATATAATGATTTCGTTAATGGTTTTTCGATGTGAAATGCTGAAGTTTGTTTAGTTACCTTTCCATTACCGAGTTAATTAAATCCTGTTTACGTTATATATTGCTTTTTTCAAGGATAAAAAAATCAATTTATGCTATAGTCACAAATCTATTTTGTCGATCAGCGTCTTCTTGTGGCGCATAAGTGCATTTCTTCCACTTCTTTTTAATTGTGCATGTGTAGCATTGATGTAATGTCTGCGGACAGGTCAATAGCCAATGGGAGTTGTCATAAGTTTTGTGAAACAGACTATAAATCTACACATGAAACAACTTATCCACAAATAATCTTAGCATTATAGTTATGGGAAGGTAACTGAACAAACTTCACCATTTCACATAGAAAAACCGTTAACGAAATCATTATATTATTAATTTCAAAAAGTAAACAGAAAACTGTTTATCGTAAAAATTTCGAAAAAATATGAATCATATAATCTTTCTCACTGGGCCTGAGTTCCATTAGAGATTCAGGCCCACTGTACATGAAAGGTTGTGCATCGTAAACATGAGATAATCGTTTACACTATAATCAATAATCGTTTACAATTTAATCAATAATCGTTTACAATTTAATCAATAATCGTTTACAATTTAATCAATAATTTACAGTAATTTTTTTTTTTTAAATTTCTATATATCTTTTCTAGATTACTTACTATCATGCAGTGATAGTAAGTACTCAGTCAAAGATGTATAGAAATATATATGGAATCTCTCTTCTGTAAAAGCGGTAAACGAGTTGGTTTCACATTAATCCACATTAATTTCAGCACAAAATGTGCAGAAAGGTAAACACGTGCATGTTTAGACCAATCCGCATCTAGCATCTTGCAGCGTATGACTACTTTATGGGGATTGGTCATTGGCCAATATCGCTGCCATTCATTTGTCTGTGTGTCTGGTATGCCATTGTCCAATTTCCATTTTTTGGAAATTCGTCAGGTCTTCTGTCAGGTATGAAAATTCTGTTAATTTGGAAAAAGTCTTAACAATGAACAATTACATCCGCGTGCAAATTTGTTCGTTTTAGACAAAAAACCTGCAATAATTGTCCGTTTTTGATTTAAAAAAAGTGCACAAATTGTCAGTTTTTGATCAAAAACGTGCAATAATTGTCAGTTTTTGATCAAAAACGTGCAATAATTGTCCGTTTTTGATTTAAAAAAAGTGCACAAATATTGACTAACATTTATCGATATTTCACCTCTTATTGTTTAACTGCGGTAAACTACATTCTTTTCAAATAAGTTTTGACGATTTTTAACAAACTTTAAGAATTTCGATAAATTGTTATTTTCAAAAAAAAATTATTGACTAAATGTCGAAAAATAGCGACGAGTCTTTTTTTTTTCCTTTTTTTTTTGGATATACAGTGAAATAACTTCATCCGGTTTTCCACATCTGCGCGTACGAAGAGCGGAATAAAGTTCTTGTGTGCGCATATAACAGCGGGATTCAAAGAAAAATTTTACTTAAGTACATAAAAAAAGGGCCGTTTTTATATAATTAGGGTCGTTTTTACATAATTAGGGCCGTTTTTATATAATTAGGGCCGTTTTTACTGTAAAAACCGTTCTTTTTACTGTAAAAACCGTTTTTTTTACTGTAAAAACCGTTTTTTTTACTGTAAAAACCTTTGTTCTTACCGTAAAAAGGGCCGATTTGATCGACTTTAGGGCCGATTTGATCGTAATTAGGGCCGATTTGATCGTAAAATGGGCCACTCAAAATAAGGTAAGAGACAATCGAAATTGTAAACAATTATGTGGAATCCCCAGTGCAGTGTTCTCATGACCATTGTAACAATGAATTATTGGGTCGGTTGCCAGCTGCAACTGTATACTACTCAAACCCAGATGTATGTGAGGATACAGTGAATGCAGACAAATACTAGAACATCTTAAGAGAGCAACTCCTACCATTAATTTTGTAATTGTATGGAAAACAAAAAGTTATTTTTCAACGAGGCGGGGCAAGGTACTACACAGTGAAGACCACAAAGAAATGGCTTATAAACATTTACTTCCGCGTGACTATGGTTAAATTATTAATACTACCTTTTGACATATTTAAGAATACGCTAATAAAGTTGTTATTTTACCCAAAACGTTTTCGACCATTGCAGGTCATCCTCAGTGGGTGATTTGAGGATCTTTATTACAGGTTACGAATATATACTCAATGTTCTGAACGTCTGTGTATACGTTTTGGACAAAATACGTTCACCTAACGTGCACGTATCATTTTCTAAAACGTATACGAGATGCGATCTCAACAAGAACTCGCGTTGTCTGCTAATGCCCGACGTTTTTGCGCGTTCTTGTTGCGCTCACTTCTCCTTACCATCGTGTTTTCCTCTGGTTTAGATGTGTCTTCCGTGTTGTTTGGGTCCTTGCTTTGTAGAATAGTCCCACTTTTCTCGGCCTTTTCTACTGCTGCGACTTTAGATTTGAAATCAATGGCTTGGTCTGGATAGAATGTGGTGAAGCACCACTCTGTATCCTTTCCTCCCCGATTGCCATTCATGTATCTACCTTCACATATTATCGGGTTGATGTGTAAATCCTTCTAGCTTTCCCTTAATGTTTTGTTTTCCTTATGGTTGATCATGAATGTTTGGGTCAGGTTGAAAGAATGCTGGCTTTGTGTCTCTATTATGTCGAACAAGCGCGCTCTTTTCGTTCTTATCCCTAACATTTATGTAATGGCACCACCTGGCGCAACCCGTTAGTACCGTAATAAAATTTTAACGAAACCATTTCCGGTTTTACGCTAACACGTAACATGTCTACTTTATTTTACATTTACGTTAAAACCTTTGACATTTATCAAAATCCACTCAAATTTGGATGTTCTATTTGTCAATTTGAAAAAGGAATGGGAGACATTCCACTGGAGAGGATCACTAAGCTTGTAGAATCAATGCCTGACCGTCGTGCTGCTGTTATCAAATCAAATGGCTTTGCAACCAGATATTAGAGTTTACAATTTTTTTTTTTTTTTTTAATGAAAACAACTTGTTCTTATTATTAGTTTTAGCCAAATTCATGACAAAATGAAATGAAGCCAAATAAACCAGTGGTCAAAATGCTTTTGAACTATACTGTATGTGTTCTAGCCAAAAAAAGGTGGGGGGGGGAAATATTGTAGTGTTCTGATAACCATTGTAACGATGTGTTATTGGGTCGGTTATGAGCGGCAACCGACACTGAATAAAACTGTGTGTATTTGTGTCTCAATCTGCATGTAGCTTTAATATACATGAGTATTACAAGTGTTAACAAACACAAGTGTTAATGAACACAAAAGCCACCAACGCAATTACATAGTTATATTCAGTGCAATCCTGTGTGTAAACACAGTTAGTAATATCCAAAATCACTAAGTGGCGTTACTAACAAATTTCAGTCATGAACCAACTAAGAAGATTGAAACAAAAGAAAATTGAAAAAATCACCAAAGATTTCATCCATGTTCATAAAACAGAAAAAACATTTAAAATATTATTTACACCATCATCATTGTTTAAGCTCAAGAGCAGGGTCTTAATGACCATTATAGCATTGTCTTTATGCATTTACCAATGTTGCAATGTTATCATTCACTACACAAACAAGCCTATAAAAGTTGATGCCACCATTAGAGAGCAAGCAGTTGATGATTACCCTGCAATTCAGATTGTATCATCTTTAACGAATGATGGTTTGATGTATGACGAAATGAACTCTCACTTGGAAGGTATGCAAAATTACATCAAAAAGTTTCACGTCTGCTGTGTGGTGTTAACAACTTTTATGAATATTTTTTTTTTAGTGTGCAATTATAACTTGCACTTTTACATAGACAACCGTACTCAACTCGTAGCAGTAATGAATAAATATAATTTTACAAAAGTGATAGAATCCATAACTTTCAAACGAGTAAGCAAGCACACTTGATTAAACATGGTCACAAAAATCACTAAACCTGAATATTTTTGCAGGGAAGAAAATACTATTCTCATAAGTTTGAGACTCGAGAGTTATACACAGCTTATGGCATATTAACTAAATTAATAAACGGTAATTATTTAAAACATTGAATGCATTAGCTTTTGCATTAATATATAATATATAATTGATAACACTTACAGATGAAAAATTACCCCTTGGTCCTGAATCCCAATTACAAGTAAAAAACAGAAGTAAAAATTATACAGTTCTTACCTTCTCCGGAGTAAGTATGTGTGATATATTTTTGCTATCTGAAGACCCCAGCTTGAGAAAAATATACAAATCCTTTACTAATAAGTAATAGCAATAAAACATACGGAATGAATATTCCTACCAAAAACTATCTTTCTATCTTACTTAGAAAATAAAAACATACAGGAAACCTTTTTCAAATTACTTAATCTGTGTACAGTATGTACTTATTATCATTACAGATCAAAATTAATGCAAAATCATACAATCCAATTGTAACTATAGTACCATCAGCTGATATTCACGGTGCACGAATGTATGTAGGAAATATATTTGTCTTTACTGCTAAAAAAGTAAGACGATATAAATAACAAATATTGAAACCTATACTTTGTTTTTAATTAACATCCTGAAAAATAAATCTAACAAAAAATATCATTTCACTTTTGTTTTTAGTACACATTTGTGAATAGAAAACTGTTTCCTTGTGTGGACATTTCTACAATGGAAAACTGTCACGCAGAATGTTACTTACAAGCAATTAAGCGACGAAACTTTACTTGCCAGTATGTTATTTGTCTGTTTATTTTCATATCTAATTCTCAAAATAATTTCTTAATCTCACTAACATAAGCATCATTTAATTACAGATTACCATTTCTGCCTAAAATGCTGAAAAATGAATGTGTTGCAAACAGATTATTCTGCAATTACACCAAACAAATTGGCGATATAGGATGGGAAGTTAATCCCCACTACACCTGCAAATGTGCAAGAGAATGCAAAAAAGTTACATTCATGTCTCACTTTTATTACACTAATCACTACGCATCAACTTCGAGTTTTTATTACTTATCCAATAGGATACTTGAATTAACAGAATTTTTTTGTTACAATTTTATTTCATTAATGTGCGACATTGGGGGCTATATGAGCTTCTATGTAGGAATATCCTGTATTGCAATTATGGAATCAATTGTTCTAAACATCCAAAATAACAGTAAAATACCTGCAGATAAAACAAATGAGTGCAATGAGATTGCATCTTCTGTTTAGTTTATGTCAATTTAAATGTAGGTTTTATTTTTTAATGATAATTGACTAGTCGAGTTTGCAATGACAACATTTTACACCCTAAAGATATGAAAAAACCAGATTTTTAATTTCAGATTGTAGCAAAATCTTACTTTTCAACTCACGTAGCAGTTTTTAAACCCATATTTGGAAAATTGTCTTATATGCATGCTGTATTTGGAAAATGCTTCAAAGTAAAATCTGGTAATTTCTTTCAATATCATCAAAAAGAGAGATGTGCACAATGATTTTTCCTACTTTTAGTTTTAATACAAATTAATTTTTTTCAATTTACAAGTCTCTTGTATACGATAACTCTTTTTGAAAACAGGTAATATTTTAATTTTTGATTCTACTTTCAGATATCATGGAGTATCATCCATCGACTGCAATGACTATTGTAGTTTACATAGGAAATGAAAAGAAACATTCCCAATATTCAGTAATTAACATAAATAATGACTTGATTGGTTTTTGCACAAACAAGTAACCTGTACTTTTCTAGATTTACTTAATGAAATCACAAGATGAAATTAACTTTAGAATTATCGAAAATCAACCGCCAGAGTCTGTTATGAAGATTAGGCTGAGTAGACAAACGGTGAACAAATAATCATTAGGCACATTCATTTTTCCATAAAAACTATCAGTCTAATCTCAAATTTTGCACGTAAAATTTGATATTTAGACTGGTTTAAAAATAAATAAAAAAGTTTAAATTACAGCATAAAAACTGCAAATTTGCGCACATTTTATAAATAAAATAAGAAATAAACAAATGTTGCTATGTGTTGTAGATACACAAATTGAACACTCCGACAAATCCATGTGTTTTGTTAATTGAATTTAACCGGTGTGAAAATAACTGTTTGGAAGCAAAACTAACAGAAGAAAACATGCAGTGCAGGTTTGGTTGTATTCTCACAATTGTACATACATTGTCATTACAGGTTCCTTGTTTCCATCAGGTTACCTTTTTTCAATTCATCACATTTGCCTGATTGCAAAACATCAATTGAAGCCAAAAAGCTACGCAAGTCATACCTAAATGTGCATCTAAATATTGATGCTGTGCAGAGCTGTGGTTGCAATCCACCATGCAAATATACGATATACATACCATTCACTGAATATTATAAATTTGAAGTAGAATTAAATGTAGTATTTGCAATCATTCAACGTGAAAGTAACTTCACAGAAATTATTCAACAACAGTTGTCTCTGTCATTGGTCAAATTAATTGCGACATTGGGTCAATTTTTGGCTTTTTTATTGGAATATCTGCTCTAACATTATTTCAATTGCTAGAATCTTTTTACATAAAGTTAACTTCTGTTAATTTTAAACAGTAAATTATTAATATTTATTTACTTGGCATTTTTTTGTATTTATCACTTGATTATCTTCTTCGGGCACATGAGCGTAAACTATATGTCATTAACTATTAGAATAAGCAGCTGTGAACTGCTAATATGTTATCTTTAGAAAACTTTCTCTGATAAAGTTACATTTAAATTGTATAAAAATGCATTATTTTTAATGTTGTAACTTAAAAGCTAAATAAAGTTTAAATTAATGTAAAAATACGGGGGATTGCAAAAAAAATTTCTGCTGTTTATCAGTTTTATTTACAGTATAGATAGATAATAATGGAACGTCACTAGTATTCTTTTTTTTTGTCGGCCTGATGGAATATAATCTGAATAATGTTATCAGATTTTCACAAATTAACTCATTGAATAGCAATATTTAGTGATTCAAATTACAAATAAATCTGAGAAAAAAAATTATATAGAGCTCCCTGAAAATGAACTGATTTAATTTCTTGATTTAAAGGAACCTTAGAGTTAGATAAGAGTGACTTTTCCTGTGCTGCCGACAAACATTGGAAGAACTACATATGCAGAATTGTAAATAATCTAATCACATTATTTAATAACATTCATTGTGTCGAGAAAGTTGTTTTTCCGAATCCAGGCTGGCCTTCGATCAATATCCTCAGTGGTCTTTTCGAATTTATCAAGTTGAAAACTTTATTTGGTTCTATTGCTTCATTGGATTGATTGAGTTGAAGTTTGACAAAATATTCTGCCATTGACAAATCACATCCACCATCCAGCCATGCGACTTTGGGCAAAGTAATGTATCCATACAGTTGTTGAAGCTTTTCTTTCAAATCGATGTAGGTTACATCAGTTTTTTTAATTGTCTTTCACTTGCATTTGTTAGTACGGGTTTATTTGCTGGAAGAAAGGAATACAGTTAATGTTTAACTGTGCATTTTTTTGATATTTCTGCAAACCTGCAATGGAAGGTGATGTAAGTTCTTCACCATGGGTAATTGCTTGCATTTTCTTGCTTCCAATATGCAGTTCTAAAAAGTAAGATGTACACAATCAGTTGTTGTATTAATGTGGCCGCGTGTCTACCGTGACTAAATCTACTTCCATCTCAATTTAATTTTTTTTTATTATTGTTTGCTTTTTTAAAATATGTTATACAAAAACTAAGTGACCTTCTGCATTTCCTATTATAATATTAAACTGATTATAAACGGCTCCTGCATGAAATGGAGAGAAAAATATTATGGGACGAATTTTATATTTTGTTAAGTTTTTGGTTTCGGTACCTGGAGACAGATTTTGCTGATCACTGCTATCACTCATAGTTTCCTAAAATAAATCACAATTGTTATGTTTTGTAACTTCGATATATTTGTAATACTCACTGTCGTTGATATTTCAGGCGTTGTAGAGAATTTTGTCAATGATGGCTGGTATCATTTCTTCGTTGACCCAGTGATTTTCTCAGTTAGTTTACCTTACGCTGCCATTTTAAAATGGGCGCTCGTTACATTGGCGCCATCTGGTGGCAGAGCTTTTGCGGGTTTTTCCCATTCTCCCAGTTCTATTAAGCCTGGTTCACACTAGCGATTTCGTCGCGGATACGCGCCTAAAAATGACGCAACATGCGTCAATTCTTGTCAA